>JAYMTT010000777.1:0-11526 GCA_036898025.1 Hypseocharis bilobata
ATGGGAGAAGATGAACAGAGCCACAAAATATTTGGAATCTTATTAACTTTATCAGATGAACATACTTAACCATCAAATTCAGAATGTCTGTGGCACGACGATCTCCTCTCCGCTTCTGTATCCCATAGTTCTGACGGGTAGCAACATATATGAATTTCATGTCCGCAACAGCCTCTAATTGAGCATACATGGATATTTGACTTCTCGTAAATTCCTCTGATGGGACCGAGATGGATTTGTAGCCTTCTCGTATTTCTGCTCACAATTGAAAGAAAGAGAAGTACATTCAGAATAAATTACATAAGAAAAAAAGTAGAGGCAGGGAGGCCTCTGGTATGAAGGCACTTAAACTCACATGTCTCACTGACTCAAGTGTCAAAGAAATTAAATGAGATCCAAAACACAACTACATCTTTTTATCCCTCTGAACAATCTTTGCTTATAGATATACGCTTTTATCCCTACTAATTAGTGATAATGTCATTAAAAATGGGAAGCTTTGATGGTTCAAAAATCCAATTTTTGTTGCAAAAGTTCATGTTACTTTGACATCTTCAAGAGTTAATTGAGGGAAATGAATATCCTCTTTGATACTTCAAAGATATGAATATCATCTTAAGATTATAGAGAAAAGCTACAGTATTCTTACCACATACAGAAGCTATGTCAAGAAAAGCCTGAAGCTTTAAGGCTCGTCGGTGGTACATCATCCCTCTGACTGCACTGTCAATAACTATCAATATCGTAGCAGACTGATTGATGAAGACAAAAGAGAAAATAACTCATCCATTACCTGTCCTGTATAGAGTTTGTCCGCTTAAGGAGGCCCAATAACGAAGCTCCAAGATGTTCTCTTCATTTTCCCAAACCTCACTCTCCTTTTTACAGTTAATTCGCTCCAAAAAGTTACTCCACTCATCTAGCAAAACAAGCACATGCTTGCTCAGTCAGTTGTGCCAACCCTGTTAAACCATTCAAGAATGGTCATGGATGTTTACAATGTCACAAACCTGGGTACCTCTTTTGCAAGTAGTTTATGATTGATATACCATCTTCCTTCTCTATCTCAAGGTCAGATTTAGAGTAGATTGTCTCCTCACTGCAGTATGGAGTCAGGATGCTGCCAACAGTAACCAAAGTAATTATAATACCATCGAAAAATTTCAATGCTAGAAAGCTTGATGCATATACTATATAGTCCATCAAGAAACCCAAAACATAAATCATGTATCTCGATCCTCAAGGATACACAGACTCTCTGGTCATTTACGGTCAAATGGTTGAGCTCAGATCATAACTTCAAGACAAATCCATAAGCAAAAGACAAAACTAATTTCTTCAAAAAGATTAGACGTATAAAGAATTGACATGCGTTCTATACCTATAAAGAATGATATAGAAACCAAACCTGAATGAGAGCATCTTACGGACTCGCGGAGCACGTGGCATATCCATAAACAGAGAATTTGTAAAGAATGCAATCCTTCTTCGTGCTTCACGGTTTGTTGGTACATCAATGGCAGATTCTTTCACCGTCAAAAGGAAATGAAGCCGGTTAATCTGAAACAACAGTTAATAAAATGCAGTATTTGGGCCAAATTAATGGTTAATCTAATAGAGGATATTTTGACTACCATTAAAATTTCAAGGAAGACTATACTGAATATAAGCACCTGTTCTTCCCACTGTGCTGTAACAGGAGGAAACTTGATAGCAGGTTCCAGATTAGTACCAACAAAAAGTTCCCAACTAGAACCCTTGCAACCCTTGCAACTATAACCAAGTTTCTACCAATTCACTGGAAAATTATAGATAAGGAGGTAAGAACAGTCGGCTTTTCTCAGAAAAACATGAAGATCATTGCACTAAGCTTCATATAAGTTAGACTCAAATAACATGAAACAAATTTCACCAACCAGATTTCATTCACCATCAAATCAGTAGTAACTACTCTTAACATATCTTGCAGCACCAAGACGATGTAATTCTTCTTGGATGGATCACCATCTTTCTGCAACATGAAAAGAAGTGGGAAGTTTTTGCTACATAACCAAAACGTACCTAAAATTTTTAGTACATATCTATAGATAACTCACCAAGATACCCACAAGCTCCACAATATGCCGACAAAAAGCAGGTAAATAAGCCATTCGGAAATTTGCAAGAAATGTATTCATTGCAATCTTACTTTCAATTTCTGTAATGATGATGTCGGTAATCCTGTTACAGTAGAACAAAGCTTAAAAAGGATCCAATATGCTTCTCTAGTTATATATGAGAATTTCAAAAAATTAAAATTAAAAACTACATAAGAACCTTTCTTTAGATCATAATCCAGCATACAGTGAAGTAAAACTTAAATGTTCTATGGTTCAAGCACCAGAAACATTACTTATTTTGAAGCAAGTATACTACCAGATAAGAGATATAAGCTATGGATGTAATAAAGTAAAACTAACTGGGTTTAAAGCAGACATGAGTAGTTGAAAATCACAAAAATAAAGAATAAAACAGGAGTATCTTTACACACAAGTTATACCCAAACATCGAATTCTTTCTAATTGGGAAATTTAAAACTAGACCAATAGTAGTAATGATTTTCTCTGAGAAGGAATAAAATGCCAATACTTGCCTTTTCTCAGTTTCTCCTACCACCAAGGCATTCAGGACAAGTTTGAAAGATTCGTAACATTCAATAATTGCACATTTCATATATTGATCCATACATATACGCTTCCAATTATCAGAGTCCTTGGATTGAAACTTAGCAGCCATATCTATTGCTTTTGGTACCTGCAAACGTAGACAAAGTTAACAAAAAAACAATTTTACTTATATCAAGAATTCTAAAGGGAATTAGCTGACCTTGCTTGCAAGCAAAAATGGTGGCCACTGAATCACTTTCAGTGTAGGATTAGATGAATAAGGAACCAGCAGCGAATCCATCTCCCTGGATCAAATGAATACCTAGTTCAGTTTTAACAACATAATGACACAAAGAATATTGGCTAAACAAAACAACAATATGACTTGGTTGAAGGGCCTTTCCAGTTGCTTATAAGATCTTCTACACGGAAACTACATATCACTTCATTCCATAATTAAGCAAATTTTGAAGCTTCACTTCCCCTGCTTGCACTAACCTACAAAGGTACAGAAATAATTTCACAAATAAAGAATATGCATAACAAGGAACTCATCCTAAGATGTAGTTACATGTAAACCATTTTGGAAACATCTATGCAACCTCAGCAAAATGCTTTGTGAAAGAATATCCCCTTTTCTTCGTCGTGCCAGAAGGCACCAAATAAGTGTTGAATGCACCAGGTAAAGACTGGAATCGTGACCTTAGCATACCCAGAGTTCTTATCTGTAAATATGAGATATGACAAGAATTAGTGTAAGACAAGCCAAGATACTGATGTCTTGCATTTACATTCTCTAACAGGTAGAAGTTCTACAATTAAAAGAAAAGATCGGCACTTCAGTTTGAATTAAATGTAAGGAAGGTCATATGTTTGACATTTCTTCAGTGAAGAGGTCCCACCCAAAGCATGTCTTTCACAAATAGACATGTCATTCACAAGTAGACATCAGCAAATGAACTTTGGAAAACCAACCTAATATGCCACGTTTCCTCAAGAAGTATGCATCTTACCCAGAAGAAAATATACATGGAAATTAGTAGTGCAGTTAGGATCCTATTGGCTCTCCACTCTCATTGTTCCACCTCCCATACAAAATTATCTTAGAATTTTAATTGAACTGTGTAAAGAGAATGAACAAGTATGGCAAAGAAAGATGTGCACACAATTCATTCCAGATAATGTAGGGAAGCATGAGACTAAAAATTGTCACAGAAGAGTTAAGGATTAGTTCCTAGAAGAGAGGGAAAAAAACATCCCAAGGATTACCTCTCCTAGTCGATCAAAGGCTCCTACATAACCACCATACAGGGTAGAGAAAATAGCGTACCAAATTTGAGTCTCCATAAAATAAACCTCCATTACACTTGTAATATGACGAGTTAGTCCTCAAAAAAGATAATTCAAGTACCATTATTCATGCCATACTAACTGCACTGTGTTCAAAGTATCAACCAATACAGAAATGATAGTGTGAGATCTGAGACGGACCAAGACTATTGGGGCCCATAGTGACATAAGTGCTCCATAGTTATGTTTGGAAGCATTTGCAAGACAATATTGTAATGTGGAAGTATAAAACAATGAACTCAGCTCAAAAGATGAAAAGGAAACAACAGCCCATTAATACCATCAGGGAAAAATTCATGCCAAGCATATTTGACATGACCAAGGCTCGTTACATCTTTTGTCAGCTTCACCAGCGGTTTTATCTGGGGAAAGATAGATAAGTGTTACAAGATAACCCAGGAAAATGGAAACAGATATCCACCTTACAATGCAAAACAACAACCAAAAAAAAAAAGGAGCCAATTACCTGGACAAAATAACCGAATGCAAATTTGCTACACAAAAGTAACACCCAAAAGATAGTATACCTGAAATTAAGTTTTCTATTATTGAGCAGCAAACCGTATCTTTAAATGGATGACAGAAAATTCATGACTGAAACAGAGTAAAAGACATGTGTAGTCCTTTCCATACTCACCTTATAAGCGCAAACTGACTTTCGTGCATTCCCCTCCCTACATAAATTCTTGGCTGCAGATGAGTAAACAAATTTGCTCAAAAGATGAAAACGGTAATTGCCTATCCCTTGAGGGAAACAAATGAATAAAAAGAAAATTCTGCTTCTTCTCTGCCACTAGTGTATACAGGAGGAAAATAGGACAGAACTAATACTGATTGCCTGTTTTAAAAGATGCTTAACTACAAAAATGATATGATATATTATTTTATATTATTGACCATTATTATGCCATGGTATGAAACTAAAATTGGTGATACAGTCCATAGATATATCTGGAGATTGATTTAAATGGATCTATATCTAATGCACCCAGATAGATCAATAAAGTAGTCTTCTCATATACTAACCATGACTTTGAGTTCTCCTAAAATGTTAGAGGTATATTTCATCATAAACTGTTATATTTAGAGCCTCAAACAGGGAAAACCTATATTGAATTCCAAACTCACAGTGCTCATAACTACTCCTAAAAATATGATTTGGTAATTAGAAATCTGAATGCCACCTTATTTAAACTAAGTTGAGTGATTTATCTAATAAATCTTCAAAATATACCAGCCATGTAAGGCAAATTATAAGTGAATATGCAAGTAGAGACACAATCTGATACTGTCCAATAAGTCTGTTTGGATTTACAAAGTAATATATTCTCATGTAAGAAAATTTTACAAGAAAGAAACCCGTGATTTTGGAGGGTTAACTGGATTGGTTTCTTTATACCAAATGTATGTACAGGTGAAAAAACAAATTATCACTAATAATTGCACAACACTAATTAAATTAGTTTTTAGATATCATCCAACAATATCATGCCCACCTACAAGTAAAATTAGTAACTATATCAGTTGAGCACACTGTACATAATCTGTTTTCTCCATGTCACAAAAATTAAACCTGAGGATGTCTCTCAGCATATACAAATATTTATGACCCTCTGCATTAGTCTGCTTAACCAGTACTGTAACTGATCAAACAATAACATTGCGACATGCTACAAGTCAACTAAACTAGATATGGAACAAGCAAAAAAATGGAAGGAAGGAAAAATAGATTAACGTGGATACCTCTGACCACCACAAGAGGAACCGAATAATATGCCACTGTGAGTTCTCAATCCAACGTCGAAGCATTGGAAAAATAGACAAGGCAGCTCCCAGTACATTTGGAATCAAATATATTCCCACTGTCATTATATATAATGGTGTAGCATCCTCTACATGACCAAGAAATGATAGCACGTTTTTGAACTTTTCAGGGACGACAGATGAGGAGTTCACATAAAATATTGTAAGAATGATGGCCCAGGCAAGACTAACAATTATCTTCAGAATGTTTCTTAGGACATTAGTGAACTTCCACCTATGAAATCTTGGGAAGTTCAGAACAAGATCCAAGATACCTAAATCAGATGGAAAGAAAGAAATGAGAACAAGCAAAAGAAGACTGTCAATACCCTTAATTCAATCTCACAGATTGAAGATGGGGACAACCAAATGTATGTTAAAATGATAAAGAGACATCCTTCACGCAATTCCGCAACGAGCTTCAGATTTAAGTACTATAGTTAAATAAAACAAGACAAAGGTATAAGGTCTCAAAGCCAACATTAATATCAAATTGAAAAGTACTTTCTACTGTGAACAGAAAATAAAATGAGCTGGGGCCTAAGGAATAATCCAGTAAAATTTGAAATTCAGCTTGGAAAGAATCCACAAAAAATTAAGATTCAATCTTATACTACATATAGTTATGTAGGCTTTGACCACATTTATTTCTTCCCAGCCATTATAAATAGTCAAAAATTCACAAATCCGTTAATAAGATATTAAAATGTAACATTCCGAGAAAGCAAAAAACCAGAGGCCCTCCTTGAATACACGTTATGCCTAAAACGGGAAGTGGGTTCTTCCATCAGATAATGAGAAACCCTCTGATAATGCTGTACAACAGTGACAAACCAGTAAATGCACAGATGATAAAATGCATTAAATCGGTACCAAAGTAATATGTGTGTCTCAAACCAAAACAAAGCTTCAATAAATTCAGAAAATAATAACCAGAACATCTGCTATTTAATTACAATGAAAACTTGAAACTTCAAATTTGAGTAATTATTATTACCACCATCATCAAAATGTCACCAACTATTACTGATATGTTTTAAATTGGATATTGATCAATCCAACAGTCCCCAATTTGTAAAGATTGCAGTATAAGTTCCTATATCTACAAGAGTGTCTAATCTCCATTAACATTTCAGTTAAAAGCACTAAAAGAACGGATAACTAAACCATGAAATATAGATCTCTTAACATGAAGTAGCACTTGTATACATGCAGTATCACATCAGTCATTTAAAAAGTAGCAAATCAACTAAATATGAAAATATGTATTGTTTTGTTGATATACGAAATAATTTCAAAGATTACCTAGGAAGTTTGTACAACTCAAATGGTGACTGCATGGAAGTTTTTTTATTCATTACAAACTTACAATATTTTCAATAGATGAGAACATTAAAAAGAGGTTGTGCAGTTTTAGAATTTTATTGGAAGTTATGTTGCATAGACCTGTAACTGGATTAGATATTTCTCAGGAATTTAAGTCATTGATGTCTGATATCATACTTTGGATGAAGGAAAGAAGTGCTGCCGTGATGAAAACACTCGATGCATAGTACAGAACATCCTTTTGGGAAATGTCCATGGATGAACTTCCAGTCCATGCAATAATGACCATTGCCTGGAATAGTACAATTCAAAAATTATATTATGTGCATAAGACTGAAAAATCAGGAGCACATATCATATCAGTTTATGTTTCATGCTTTGCTACAACCATATACCTGTAGAGCCAAAATATAGAAGGTCCATAGTCGACCAAAACTTCGAAAGACATTTAAAAATGTTCGAGTCTCAGCAAAATTTGATTTTCCTATTCTTCCATGTTCACTTTGAGAATATTGTCTTCCCTGTTACAGAAGTTATTATTATGCAGAGAACTGGTACACAAATTTGAATGAAGTGTTGTGACCTGAATAACATATAGAAAGGAAAATCAAAATTTAGATCATTGCTGAAGAGACCCGAAAAATCTATATAATCCTCATGTTCTACTTGTATTTCAATGTTAAAACCGATGCAAACCAGAAATACTCATTCAGATCATCATAGTTGCACCAAGCTGAGTTAGGAGCTTTTCCATTTCGGCTCTTGATTGCTTCCTGGAATGCCATAAGAACTACTGTCATGTATAGAACAGAAAGACTGGAAGTAATGTTCTTATTTGCACTATGATATACCTTTTCAATTACATGGTAGACAGGTTTTGTAACCTGCTCCAGGAAAGCCTCATCACCCCTACCATAAGAAGGGTTGGTGTTTTCTCCAGTAAAACTGCTAATATTTAGAACCAAGAAATTGTGGAGTTCATTTGCCATCTGATTACACATTGGACAGTTGTTACTCAATGTGTAAATGATAGAGAATAAAAACTTAGACACACACACACCCCAAAAAAGAGAGAGAGGAGAAGAAGAAGAACAATTTTAAATAAAATACAAGTGAATACAAACTGATAGATAAACATTACTCACATTATGAAAAATATAGCATAGGCATTCCGGCATCAGGCGAATATTAGCTGCTTCACCCCAGATGAGTCGATATAGGCCCATGTAGAGTATCTTTCTCTGCTGTATTTCTTGCTGACTTTCAGGAAACCTAAATGGAATAATATATGTATGCTTTGGCATCAGCAATTTCAGATCATGCTATAGAAGAAGCTCAAATTCAAACCTCAAATGCACTCGTTAAAAAGGTCTGCTAGTAGAACAGATTTACAAACTATCGTATCTCACCGCAAGTTGTGTTTCCGGCCCAAAAATTTGCACCATGTTTTGTAATTCTTAAAAAGCTTGTTTGTAACTGCATTAACAGCTTGAACATCAAGCTGCAAATGAGAAAATGGGCTTAATACTTCAGTTAGATCCCACATATTGAAAAACATACACGTGAAAGAAAAATCTGGTTTGACATGAAACTCAACCCAAATTTTTAACAAAATAGATATTGAAGTGATCAGAAATTAACTGCTGAAACATGTATGCACAGAATTATACATGTGCATATGTGCACTGCACATTTTTGCACGAGGAGATACACATATCCAACTTGTGCAATATCTAAGATGCAACCATTCTAAATGAAATTCGCATATCAGCGACCACATGACAATATTGTAGATGATGAAACAGACCAAATTGCTAAAAATATACAATTTGAAACACAAGATTGGAACATGCCTTGTCTAGAGGTTCAGGCTTGGGTTGAAGTCTTATGTGGCTATTGGCAAGCAGTAAAATTAAATCCTCTCTCTGGTAATTCCTGACATTGTCTTTCTGTTGTCACCCAAAACAAACCAAACACATTAACCAAAAAAATATATATTAGTAAGTTATGGACATCTCATTTTAAAGGTTCTCGACATGCCTGAAACCCAAACATGGCTCTTAGCCAATCAAGGAGGTCTAGATCTCCTGTCTCAAATTTAGCAGGCCAGGTCAAGCCATGGGTGTTCTTTTGTTCAGCCACCGCAGCCTTAACCTGGTATGAAGAGAAACAAAACAACCTTATCTACTTTCATCCCCTACTAGCCTTTCTGAAGAAACAAGTTACCATTGTAATTGACAACACATTGGTAAGAAACAAAATGTGTAGTACCTCTTCAAGCTGCGTGATAGGGTGGTAAGCACCTGCACTGTCCAGGGGAAGAATGTTGTATGGCGTAGAGATTTCCGTCTCTTCCTGGATAGCTTTTTCACGAGCAATAATCTGCTACCAGAAAACACCAATGAATGCATCACCATGCGATCAAACCACATCAAATTGCTAGAAAAACAGTATAGATAATGAAGCAGAACGGCCCTTTTTCGGTCAGCAATCAAGAAATGGGATTAGTTACCTCTTCAACTTCCTCAGCCTTAAAAGAGGCACAGCTCACCTCAAAAAGCACCCCAGCTATCTGATAGAACTTGCCGAGATCACCTCTGTCACCAGTTAACTTCATATAATGAATTGAATCACCACGAAATTCGAAATTCGGAATTAGAACAAAACTAAAATCAAGTAATAAAAAATGGCACTACTAATTAGATGTACCTATCTGCCTGCTCCCTTCTCTCCAGTGCCCTATAATATTGTGAATAATAGCGCTTAATTTCCCGTGCATCGGTCTTCTCAACCCTGGAGGCGAGACTGGACTCATTTTCCTGCAAAACAAATTCAAAAAGTTCCAAATCAGAGCTCCATTTTGCAGCAAAATGGAGGTTAAAAAACAAATTGAATTTTGCATTTAGAATTAGAATCAGAGACAGAAAAGGAACAAACTCAGAAAACAAAGCTTGAAAGTACAACGGCTGAAAACAGAGAAGAAACTTGCAACTCACTGCAAAAATTAGGGACAATCAGAGACTGGACTCGTTTGCTGGTTCTGTAAAAAAATTTCTTTCCCTTTGACCTTTTTCTTCATATTTTTCTTTTCCATTTATTAGATATTCGGAAAATTAACAACAAAAAATACATTATATTTTAAAACGTATTTAAAAAATTAAAAAAATATATTTAAAGATTCTCGAGAAACAAACAGCTTGTTAGTCAGTTTAGTCCTTACCGTCTCTAATCTCTGATGGAGACATGCTTTGAACCGCTTCATACCATGCCCGCGCGAGGTCGGATCTAACGAGTGCGCCTTCTTGAATGCATACAATCGACCTTTTACACCACAAAAACACGAGAAAATTTTCAGAAAACATCGAAAACTTCAATTATCGCGAAAGTAAATTGCAAGTGCTGATCATCGACGACGTACAGAGATAGGCGACGCGGGGCCTCTCAGCTTCAACCTCGGCGGCGACGTGGAGGATGGGAGCAAGGGAGCCGAGTGAGGCAGGGACGGCAACCTCCTTATCCAAAACTTCGGCGGTGGAGGCGCTGCGCGACTGCGGCGCATGCGCGATGGTGGACATTTCTTCGACCTCGACGAAAACTAGCTAGCAACTTCCGTTCACCCCGTACCAACAGAACAAATTAAGCAAAAAACGAAATAACGAGATCAGAAACCAAACCAATTAGAAATTAATAGCATATCAAGAGAAATTTAACACAATTTTCTCGGGAAACAAACAGAAAATTAAGCTTGAAGTACGTTTCGGACGAAGAGAGAGCTTGGAGGTGGTACAGTACACTGTAAAGAAGAAGAACAGAAAATGAAGTGAAGCTTTGGAGTAATTGCGAATTGCGATCGTTGAAGAACAGCGAGAGAAGCAAAATGCAGCAGAGGAAATGAGTGAGGAATGGGAGACGAGAGAAAAGAGGAGAAACAGATTCTGTTAGGTCCGGATGCTACGTGGCGCCAACTGATAGGCTGATGGTCTGATGCGTGGGTGTCAGAGGAGAGAGAAAGAGGGAGGCGGTTGTTTTGCGTGAGGATTGCTTCCCGCTTTTTTCGCTGTGAATGTACGATCTGTACGGAAATAACGAATTGATGTCAAAAAATTGAAAGAAAATTCAACAAATTGGACAGAAATCAGAATAGAATAGACTGAATTAGCGAAAAAAAAGAATACCAATATTCGCATTAGACCAGCTCCTTATACCAAAAGAGAAAAAATTAGTACTACTAATAAATAAGAGACCCAAGGCTAATCATATTGAGACATCATTGATCCTTTTTTTTTATTTGGATAAAAATACTCTGCTAAAAATAAATTATGTAATTACCATTTTTCCTCTTATTATTAATTTCCGAGAAGAAAAAAAAAATATAAACAGTAACTCATTTTAGAAAAAAATG
>JAYMTT010000778.1:0-11525 GCA_036898025.1 Hypseocharis bilobata
GTCCGAAATATTATCATTTTAGCGACCAAACGCAAGTCACTAAATCGTTCTTAGAGTTTCTGTGACCAAAATTTGTCATTATAAAGTACATAAAACTTTTGTGAAATTTTGATTACTAGAGCACAAATTTTTAGTCACTAGAAATACAAAGAAAATTAAAAAGTATGGTAATAATGAGACCCAGAGCTAGTATTTTGTACTTTCGAGCGCCAAGTTAGGGACCATTAACTGCAATTTGAAAGTGACAAGAAGAGTCTGTTCCCAAGTGAAAATCAATTGGCAGCTTCGACAGTTTTTGGTACAAACTGTGGGCTGCCTTAAATGCTTTGCTTTCTAGTTTCGACAAACCGATTCCTGTAATCATGCGCATTTTTTTTTCAATTTATGGATATGCTTGCACAATAATTTTCATTGAATGCAGACAAGTTCAGTGGTTTCACAAGGAGAGAAAAAAAGGAAAAAGTAAAAAATAGAAAAATGGAGAGAGAGAGATTATCATTGATTTTCACTCATTCTTCTCAAGAAAACTTAACAAAAAACCACTCACAATCCTTCTTGCCACAGGATTTGGAATACATCGGCATAGCCGTCCATCAATATAAGCTACAACACTAGAAAATATAAATTTGCTAACGCCCCATTTCCATGTGAGCTTCACCTTCTGCTGCTGCTCTTCACTGTTGTTTGTAGGCACAATTGCACTAAGGTCGTTGCCTTCCCTCTCATTTTTCAACTTAACGCCCGAAATAAACTTTCCGGTTTGCTTTCTCAACATGCGGATTGCAAAACTCACAAAGAGGTGTTCACACAATGTCAATACCGTCGGTCCAATTTTCCATTCCTGTGGAAAAGAAACCCTTGTTTAACTAATTCAAGAAAAACTAGGGGCTGAGCTTGTGTAACCAGTCGTCAGCATCAAGTTGTGCAATACCTAAATGCTAAAACACAAATATGCATATCCAAAATCTATTGCCAAACGAAAAGATGATGTATATATGAAAAGTTATCAGATGGGTTTTAGTCCACATATCATACCATAGGGCCAAGGAGCTTAAACTGAAATGAACAAGATACTAGTGTAACAATATTTAAGGTCTGGTACGAACAAAGACATTTGTTCGGAGACCAGAAACCATTGGCTCAGTTGATGAACATGCATGTAGGATGATATACTACTTTACAGAGTTTGTCCTTGACCATGAGACCCTAGCCGCTAGACCAAGACAGTTCAAAAATTAAAATGAATGGCATCTACTGCTTAAGTTCTATCAAAAAAAAAAAGGAAAAACAGAAGCATGTAAATGGGAATGACACTTACACTTTCTCCTCTAAGATGGCGTAGGGGCTGAGACGTGGTTGAAGAATCTCCTTTTAACAAGGCCTTGCTTACAAGGAATCCCTTCACACGATCCATGATCTCGTCTATGAGGGAACTGTTCGGGGGTAAGTTCTTAAGGATAACCTGTTGCAATTGGTAAATGCATATATGATCATATAAGCAACAATAAACACAACAAATGTTCAGTAGTGAGACAGAAAAACATTCTTTGCCAAAGATCTTTCATTTAGAAGAGCTTTCTGGCAATGAAGTAGAACAGACTAACTAAATTTGTGCACCATATACCTTACCATTATCACCAAGATTTGATAAACTACGCATGATAATGAACTTCAATCATGGAATCATTAGACACAGGAACCAGTGTCGGTTACAATTAAACATGCAGTTTCCAAGATAAAAATATTCTCATATGCCCAGTCAATTTTACTCGTATCTGTCATTTCAGTTATTACCTGATTCTCAATGACTCTCACTCTAAGATATTCTTGTTTATACATCGTATCCAGCATAGCTTGCAGATACCCTTCAATGTATAACTGCAGTTGTCCAAATGACATATTAGCTAGTGATATCAGAAATAAAACCTTAATAAACATCAGGATGACTGCAGTAAGACATAATAAAAAGATACAAATTGCCCTCGTGGATTGAGTGCAGCAATAATTGTTCCTCTGTATCTTGCTTAGGAAAAAGCCATCTTTCTTGATCATTCTGTGATAGGATTATTACAAATTTTCCTACCTGCTTCATCAATCCATATTTTGGGAACCACAAATAGCACAGCCCCAATCCCACTGCCTTGGGCAGATATCAGTGGGCCCATGACCAGATAAACACTCTGGAACCTTAAGGTAATCTATAAATTCACTGAGGTAGGAAGATAATGCACCACCCAAACAATTTTGTAGCATCCGAACTTAAGAAGATATGGAACACATGATGACATAAAACTGGCATCAGACATACATGTAACAACAATTACCTCATCAACCCCAGGACTACGATCAAGTTTGATCTTTCTATCCGGGCCGCCTTCCATCAGAGCACTCCCCAATAGTGATGGCTCCATAGCCAAATGCAATATTCCTTGGTGAAAACCACTCAACTAGAGAATACAATATCAAGATGTCAGTATCATTGATTTCAGCCAAGATTTCTAATTTTCCCATCTTAAGTTAACGATAAAAATGAAGTGAAGTTACAGAATGCACATGAGCGGCATTCATGACAAAAGGAGGATGAATAGTACCATTCCATTAAAACCACTTGTTTCTGCTCCCTTCAGAACAGAGTCTGATATTTCAGTGACAGTGGCAAAGAGTACATTAGACCCCGCTGTTCGCAACTGCAAAACCACCACATGATTGATTTTAGTCAGTGCAGCAAAAGTTATACATAAAAATGAATGAAGATAAACTTACAGTTTTTCCCAGATCACCAAAGTAGCGTTTCGTTCCAGAGAATCCTTTACCATCAATACATTTACTGATAAGTTTGAAGGTACCTGTTACAAAGTGCAAAGACAACGTAGAAAATGGGCATCAAGGAGCCATGGTTTCTAACACATATATAACCTACTAAGTAATTATACACCCAAGTAAACCAAATGTTGATAAATATTGAATTTATTATAAATAAGAGATGGGAGAGGGGAGAGTCTATTGTATATTGATACCTACAAAATTCTTAGTTACATGGCACCCAAAAGACAATATGTCAACCTAATATTAAACTAAGAGCAAAGCCAATATATACATCCCTTGCTAGCATTAGAACTTATTCATAATCTAACTTCCATTTTCAGCAACCTCTTCAAGTTAAGTTACTTATGTTATCAATGAAACGAGCACCCGTTAAAAGTTTTTGGGAGGCATACAACAGTATTTCCTATTAAAGCCTCATATTTCTTTTCCTTTGCAAGAACTCAGCACATATTGTATCTTCATTCATATCTTAGCACCCTTTACAGGTCAAGCAAACTGGAAACGTTAATAAAAAAAAAATTACAATACAATATTAGTAATAGCGGATATATCTTAAATTCCTAATTACAAAACAAAGGAAGTCCAATCTCAAAATCTTTATGGTTTAAAATTATGATCTTCAAGCATCATCCAATATAGAACCCAAGCTCTTAAAAACACCCTTGATATACCCCAAAACAGGACCATTTTCATAAGCAACATTTAGCGCAGCTACAGTCCATAAGATCCACAACTCAAACTTGAGATAAAAGATTACCAATTTGTGACTATACCCAGCACATAGAAGTTAGAACCAAAGACTTAATCACACACACACACAGAAATAGTTTGATCAGAGAACAAATGACAATAATAGCACCAATGACATTTGCAAACGCTTGAAAAGCTCATATAAATCACTTACACACCACACACAAACAAATAGTTTGATCGGACAACAAATGACAATAATAGCACCAATGACATCTGCAAACACTTGAAAAGCTCATATAAATCACTTTAAGCTTTCAGGATTTTATTAGTGTAACAACTACAACCATAGTGGATATGTAAACATGAAACTTAACAATTATTAGTTATCAAGGAAGTCAGAGAACAATGAGAAGAAAATACCTGAAGTAAAACCTGGAAAATTCATCAACCCACGGGATGGATCAAAGAAGACATCAAGAGAAGACGAAGCCAAGTCGTCAAAAATAGATGCACAAAATGGTGGAAGATATGGACTTCCTTTCGCAATACAGATGGCCCTCATGGCATACCTGGATAAACAACAATTTTCAGACATGAAAAAATAACCTAATAAATAGGTGGAATCTGCAGATGGCCTATTTATTCTCCCTTGAGCTATTTAGAAGTTATTTATTGGAGAAGTATGAGCGTGTAAAACTTGTGGTTTGTTTGTGACTATTTAGATGTAATAGTTTACGCTTTCAGATATCTATCTTTTCTTAATATAATAAAATAGCACAAATGGATAAATCTGTAATAGTCTTACCATGAATAATGCTGTGCACATTTGATAGCCAACTCGCCCATTGTTATCAAAGCATGAGTAACCAAGACTCCATTCAGCTCTACAACTTTATTCCTTATCGTAGGAACCTATAGAAGTAGGTAAAGGGAAAAACAGGTCATGCAAATGCTTCAAACATTTTAGTGTAGCAAAATCAAGTATCAAACATGCCCTGAAAGTCCCACCATACCTTCACCACACTGTGAAGTAAAGATCTTAGAGTCTCCTGAGCTGAGGTATAACTTGCATATGAGTCCCCCGGTAGAAAGTTTGCAATAATCTATTAAGCATATAAAAGCAAGTCATATTACAACTATATCAAAATAATGCAAACTTACTTTTGATTTACAGATATGGACCAATCAGAAGCATCAAAACCTTTATTGGATGGATTTCAAAATGATCGAAGTAAAATTGCCGACTCTGGCTTGATTCACTGAGAGATGATCTCCAGAAGGGGACAATTCTCATTAACGTCTCCTCATCAAGGTTCAGATCAAAGGGCTGTGCAGGCCCAAGTTAAAAGGTCAGAGTAGCTACAGGAAGTCCATGCAAACATATTATATTATCAATCCTAAGCTACAAGCATACTGATATGTTAAAAGCAGAGAGAAAAAAAAGATACACAAAATGCCTTTATAGAACATAGGGACGAGTTCGAGGCGTACTGCTTGATTTTACCTGGAGAACAATGGATGAGTATCTGACTTGTTTAACCTCAGAACTGGTTGATAGTAATACAAAGACAATTTTGAGCATGCAATCATTTGAGTCACTATCTAATTGGTGTCTCCGAAGCATTGCTGCAAATGGTGCTCCAACCCACTTCTGATCAACATTCATGGACTGCATTTATTAGAAAGGCATCTTTAGTATCACATAATTGATAAAAATTTACTAAGATTTTTCTTTGGCCCAAAGCCAACTATGAGCTAATACTCAAAGGGGAGCAGGGGCACTCCCCTATCTAGAAACTATTCAACCTAAATGGAGGCAGGATCACTCGCACGTCTTGATTACCAGCACGCCAACTGGAGCCTTCATTTGCTAATAAATTATGATAAGACCTTCTCTGAACAAGAAAGTCTGGGCAATCATATGTACATGTCAATTACTCTTTCAAAAGCATTAAGCAATACTAAACAACTATTACCTGTACAGTAATCTGGTTATACATCTCCCGATCAGCAAACACAGAATCCAGATTGATTTCTCCTAGCCTTGCAACTACTAATGGTGTATAAAGTGATGGCTCAGTTCCAGCTACATCCTTTAGAGAATTGTTATATAAGAAAAATAAATCAGTATAAACTATAAGAAAACAATTCATATATTTGCAAACTTAATTTAAACAAAAATAAAAAATGAAACAAAAAGGCATAATTAACAGGAATAGGAAGTGGGATAATAAACGGAATCAGTGACCTCAGCTTTAATATGATTCGGACTGACCTGCCTTTCAACTTCAAGTAAGTGGACTGCAAACTGTGAAATTCTTAGTTGAATCTTCGCACTTGAATGAGACACTGAATCTCCCCTATGACTATCGGAAAACTCACAAACTCGTAAAACCCGCGTTGGACCATCTGCATATATTTCATACCCCAACTTTACCATCTCTATGCCATTGAGTTCACCAGAACCAGTTTTCTGGCCTATCAGTTTCTCATCCCAACCTAGATGAGATGCCAACACTCCATGTTGCCTAAACTTGAACAAAGGTTTCCAAGACCGCACCTTATCCAACTTAATTTCACGTAATAGATGCATGCCTACATGAAAAATTAAATTAATGTTGCTTGTTATTTCATATATACTGTGGCGATAACAATAATAAAATTTACTGAAGATGTTATCTTATTATATGTAATAGAGGCCTAAAATAAATGGAGGCTGAAGCCATGCCCTAGTGGCATTGCTCATTACATGGGTAAGGAACACTCACCTGCTTACAGAGTCATGTGTGTACGACAAAAGAAAGAGAGCAACTCTTTTGCTCGCTAGAAACACAACAAGATGCTTCAAATAGTATATTTCATATTACATGAATAGTTAGAAATTATTGAAGTCTGTGTGTTGGTCATGTTACATGACAGAAACACTTCATTTACCATAATGTAATGAAGAAAAAAATTGGAAAATTTTGACAATTTAGCTGTACCCTCCAAATCTTGACATTTTAATCTTTAATGTATCTCACACCTAAACACATCCCATAACTAGCTTACCAAGGTCCATGTAGTATGAGTAGATATACAGTCAAATCATTGTGATGACCATAGAAGAAGGCAGGCTAGTTTCCGTGACACAAAATGAAATAAATTCCGAATTCTTTTACTCCTCTCTTAGTAGAAATAAAAGTCATAGTCTTTACAGGGAATAAGTAACTGATTACTATCTATGACTTCTACAAATTAATTTCCCAACAAAGGAGAAAAATCAAATCAACATGCATTTCTCGGGGACTTCATTATTAGTTCATAGTTTATACTTTCCTGGTATCATCTTTCCAAAATTTAGCAAGATTCCTCATGAAAGGAAAACAGCTCTCTATAATGCAATAGCTTGTTGCCTTACAAGTGAAACTGATACATTCAAAACTAGAGCTGAATTACCATGACCAAATAAATGAATATCAGTGATTACCATTGACTTGGACAACCAATTTGCGTGGAAGCGTTAAATCATCCCAGACATAATCAACACTACGTTTAGATCCAAGAACCTCAGGCTCTGATGAATCCTGTATGTTGACCAATGAAAAGTAAACAAAACAATAGCACATATATCATATATTCAATCAATATACATCATATTCAAGCTGATGATAAAGGAAATTAGAACAACAGCCTAACCTTTTGATAGTACGTGAGAGATGCATAACGTAAATGGTTCTCGATCCGATATGGTAGACTGATATTTGGTGGTGTCTGGAATTGCAAAACGAAAGTAGAACCTTCTTCAACCACGTGAACAGCTGCAAATTCTGCTACATTGTTTTGTGATACAGTAGCTTGATTTGATTGTTTTCGGAATTTCAGGAAAAACCGGCCTAGTGAAGCAATGCATATAGGCCCCGACCAACCTAATTCTGACTCATTTAGTTGAAATTGAACAAATACTAATGAATCATCATTATGACTTTTATGCTTCCGGATAAAATTCTCAAATAAACTGAATTCTGTTCTCTTGCCAATTCCATCACGCAGCTGTAAAGTTGCTCTCTGCCTAGTCTTAATGAGGACTGTGCCAGCCATGTCATCCTTCCCAAATAGAATGGAGGGAAAAAAAAAAGAAAAAGAAAACAAGGTAAGAACACGATTCAGAAAAATTTATCCAGACATATCCTATAGAAAATGTGCTTCCAAATTCATTGATTGAGAGCAAACCTCCAAGTAACACTGACGGACAATAACACTCTTCTCTGAATTATTAAATACAACGTATCGTGGGACCATGGTAACTGTACGTGATGGAACAACCACCCTACTCGAAGATGACTCTACAGACACCCCAAACTTAGAAATATATTTTACTCCGTTTCCTTCCTCTGCTTCCATACTTATCTCTGCTGAACCTGATAAAACATCCAAATGTAATACTGCCTCAGATGAATTTTTTTCTAATAATTTGAGTCGTACTTTGTTGGATCTGGCAATAGAGAAAAAAATGATGTAAGAAGATTGGAAAGCCTATAAAATCAAGGAATTTCATGCAATACACAAGGCATAGAGTTGCCATATTCATATAGACATTCCTGAAAGAACTTAGCTTACTTTAAGAACCAAGATTGAGTTGACTTTGGAAGCAAGAATAATCCTAACTCAGGAGGAATGCTGGAACCATACTTCCCTGCTTCGTCCCTGCATATATTATGGTTCAGACGTTGTCTATACTTGCACGCACGTACACACACGCATGGCTGACAAGTAAATTAAGGATAGAGAGAGATGTTGAAATGTAAATCATACACTTGTGGATGAGTTTACACACTCACACACAGACACACACACAAGGCTGCCAAGTAAATTATGGATGGAGAGAGATCTTGAAATGTATATCATAGACTCGTGGATAGAGTTTTACCTGGATAAAGGCTTTTGATTAAGTGCACAGAAGAAAAGGGAAAAATCACTATCGTTCTTCAAAGCATATGGTGTAAAGATAGCAGCCTGCAAACAAAGGCACAGTTTAGTTCCCTGCAAACAATAAACTAACACAACCACAAGTCAAACTAGTTAGCAAATATGGGTGTTAAACTCATGTCATATCCTAAAATTGACTACGAATCCATCTTCTACGTATCTCCAGTAAGTAAGAAAATATCAAACATATAACAAAAAACATAACATAGTTATGGCATAACAACCTCTAATATGCCCCGGTGTCCACGAGATAATCTCAAGGAAGCAAAGTACTTTCCGCCACCAAAATCCAAATCGATGTCCAATGAACGAACATCATCTTTCTGCTTATGTAACCTCTTGGCCCAATCACCACTATTTACCGGTTTGCAACTTGAACTAAATGTGGTCAAAGTAACAGTAAAATATATTGTGGCAGGATTAGCATAAAAGTTAACTGCAGATCCACTTGCTATGGTTGCCTGCTTCCCTACATCGTCAGAACTACTAGTGGTAGACAGATCTGCACCAAGATACGAGTGATAACTTAAAACAGATGTGTATTACAAAAGGTATAATTACATAACATTTTAAGCTCGTACCTGTTTCAGTTAAAAGCACATGTATCTCTGCGTGCAATAAATTGGACACCCGAACAGTAGGGAGTAGAAATATTTCCTTTTGCTCTTGGAGAGCAACAGGTGAATTTCTGTGTTCAGGCCCATCTCCAGTCTTATCAGGTTGCATGACAGGCACATCTCTTCCAATGCTCTGAATAAGAAAATGCATTTTAGAGACATGCCCATCTTTAGATGTGAGGGAACAATTTGCAGTGCTGAAGGAACATTTCACTGATTCAACAGATATAGCTTTCTGGACTTTGTAACGCAGTTTATCAAAAATTCCTGATAAACGAACTGCTTTTCCTCCTTTGAGATCATTTGACCATTCAACTGAAAGTGGGTTCTCCAAATCTATCAAGCCCTCTGAGATTTCAGGTCTAAAAGAAAGTAAGAAGTTGCCTGCAAGTTATTTACCAAACACATAAGTTTCAAAAGAAACATCGAGGCTCAACAAAGAACGAAGAGAAGCATATGAAAATATACATAACAGCGTAAAGAATCATTGACTAAGGACTACAGCACAAATTATAGATCAGATGCATTTGCCTTTTTACCACAGTTGTAGGACAACTTATACAATGTTACCAAGTCATATGTGAATATTGCTAAAAATAAAGCACCAGGTAAAACAGTAATATTGACCTAAATAATACTAGTATACACTCTGATTACAGGGGAAAATGAAGAAGAAGAAATGCATTCTGGAAACTAAAATAAAAGTTGGAAATTAGCTAAGTAATAAATGGTTTATACTATAATTAAAATAAGTGGATTCGATAATTCATACCAACACTCAAAGACATCAGCGCCTTCTTGAAGCCACCAGATAAATTTGTGGCATCAAACATTGCCATGGAATCATCAAGTGTGTCTCCGCTCTTTAGCACCAAAATAGCAAATTCGTTTTTCGTTTCTTGAGGTCTTTGAAATCGCAGCTCCAATGAGAACTCAGTTTCATTATGTATTCTTATTAAAGGAGATACCACGATAGACAAGCCATCCTACAAACAGACAAATTAAAAATGAAAAGAAAGAACAATAAAATAAAAAGAACCATTAAGATAACGTATCTTAATGAACTCAATGAAGGGCAAGTAAGAAAGGAGGACTAATTTGAGCAAATACCTCAGTTTTCCTTGAAATATCGACTACAACAAATGGCCCAGGGTAAGATCTTGAATCTGCTCAAGAAAAAGGGCTAAAGCTTAATCCAAATAGATGTTTATGCGATGTCAAATTCTGAACTCATTCCTAGGAAACTAGCATACAAGAACCAATTGATTGATTTAATAAACAAAAAAAAAATCAATAATTCAAGAAGGCTGATGTCACAAACCAATCTAGCCCATCCTAACTCACGTATCATTCACATTGCATCAAACTCAAGAAAATGTATGCCTAAGATGACCGTATAATTAGTATATATAAAATAAAATCACAAAATTATTCACAGATTATTCAGATAATACCTTAAAAGTATTTTCCATATCTACTAACCACATGAAATGTTAGAACTTAGAAGCTATAACCCTTATGACTTTCAGTTGGCATCTAATAACCAGACAAGAGCATAGGAAGTATCATGTTCCACCTCGATCAGTGATCATGCTAACATTGCAATCCATTTATTATATCCTGGTTCCAGAGCGCACCTTTCACTATTATACCAATATAGACATGCACATACGTGCACAAAGTCAAAACTGAACAATGATTGCCCTACTATACTTCAAGTATCACTACCCTTGGACACTACTTATCCTTCTCCACCACACCTTCTTAATGGAGTCAAATGCACTTGCCTAGAAATTAGTCCATTGGAGCTAATACTAAAACATAACTCTGTTATTTATGAATAGAGGAAATAAGATACAACAGTTAACATTTCTCAATGCTTCACTAGTTCATTATTGCTCTGCACCAAACAAAAATATCTAACTGATTTTCCATTTGAGCCCCTGCACGTTTTCCATAACTACACCTAATATATATATAGAATTCAAGCAAGAATCTTCACTAACAGTTGACAAGTATCCTTATACAGTATCTTAAGCCTTATAATCTATCGAACATTTCCATGTCCTCTGCCATTCTAAAAAAGTAAAATCTGATATTTGGCTGATTACATAACAATCTTTAATATTTACAGATTCTAAATCCTCTCCTAAAATGTTTTTTGTATACCTTGACAAAATTGTGTAAGAAAAAAAAGTTCATTTTCATCTCCCTTCTGACTAAATAGACATAAATTAGATTTTAAAAAATGACTTCCAGATTTGAAACGCGAAAGTCATTTTCTAGCCAGACTTCAAACCATACCAACTGCAATTTTTTTTTTCTTTCCACTTTGCTCTTCTTCCTCCTCACGCATGCTCACAGACAGCGCATCCTCTGCCGACGCCGTCGTTTCTCACCACGGCACCACCACCCACTTCC
>JAYMTT010000779.1:0-11511 GCA_036898025.1 Hypseocharis bilobata
TTTTTTTGATCATGAAAAAAAAGAAGAAAAAATGGTGCATTTCAATTTTCTAGCCATTGGTATCTTATAATTCTTCCATCTGTTACAAGTTCAAATTTCAAGCTATTTCTCAAATCTACAGATTCAATCCCATCTCAAATCACCCTTGCCAATAAGATTGCAAACCAGTGGCGCAAGATCTAATAAAAACTCCTAGTAAATATACAAGTCAATGAATATGCAGACCAAAGTCAACTTCTCTGTATTGCTTGTCAATGTAGAAAAAATACTACAATTCTTGCCATTGCGATCTCTGTTATGTACAAATTTCAAGTTATTCTTGCACTTACAGGGTCAATCCCATCCCAAATCCCCCATCACCCTCGCACGTAAGATTCCAATAATACAATAACCTCAGCAAATATAAAGAGAAACACATGAAAAACATGAACAAAAAATGAATGCTGCTTGTATACAAGAGAACTTTTGGCTTACTCGTAAATCCTGTAATAACAAGAGTCATGACTTACAATCTTTGGTAGAGTTCCAAGTAAACAAATTCTCAATCTATCAATAACAAGGAACTTTTTTTCTTATTTGATTAACCACGCATCTGAGACTTGTGAAAATAAAAATGGCAAATCACAGTTGCCTGGTTGAGTTTAATAATAAATCTATCTGACCACTTCTAGAAAGAAAAAGAAAAAAAAACTAATGATTATACATAAAATGGTGATACCCCTTAAGAGGTAAAATCATGGTTGGGACCTGTGCCATCTTGCCTCCAAAATCAAATGAACCTGCTAATCACAAAATGAGGGAGGTTTTAGCACAAGTAGCAAAACTTGACCTAATTGTTGACAGAAATGCTTGATCAATTGGAACAGAAAAACTGTCTCGAAAGAAATTGCTTAGTTTCATTTAAAGTATTTATATTGGATAGAAGGGATTCAAGAAAAGGATAAAGCACATCTTCCAAAAAAATTCCTTGTGTGATAAAATAACAACTGAGAAAATGAAGCAAGAAACTAACCAGTCTGGCCTGTCAAACTACAAAAGTTGCAAGAAGCGCATGCAACACAACCCAATAGATAATGATACCAAGCCGGAAAGTAGGTTGCCGCATGAGTGTACGATCACAGGAAACCCTGACAGATTGCACATGCACGTGAGTTTCAACTCATGAAATCTAGGTTATCTTTAAAAACAAGAGAAAAATATAAGATAATGCCTACCATACACCATCAACCATGTCAGTTATAGGTCTTGTAAATCTTGGGACAATTCTTGATGTAGTAAGTGACTTGAAACCATGAACTAAGGTCAAAGAAATAATGGCAACAGTAAAAAATTAGTGTCTGCTGAACAATAAGTTAAAACAGATTTGGTGCAGAAAAATAAGACAATAATTATTTGACTACCTTTATCATCGTCCTCGTCTTCTAACCTACTACTACTACCAGGATCCATATCTATAGCAATGGCAACTTGATCATTATTGACTTTGCGCAAACTGCGGACTTGAGGTGCAATAGAGGCCCCAGGTACTGCTCGTTTGTTCATCTGTACAGAAGTTTATCAAAATCAAGCCCTTCATGCAATAAGAATATCAACTGCTCCAACTAGAGCGTTAAAACTAGAAATTTCATTTCATGAATATGGAAGATGAGAGAATGAAGAAATTTCAGTTATCAAAATCCAACTCCAGGAATTGATATAGACATTAAAAACAACCATGTATTACAGAGAGGATTTCTCATAATGCACATGTCCAACCTAGTATTTCAATCCATGGAAAAGGGGTGCTGAAGAAATTAAACATCTAGCACAGCACTGCACATGGACATGGACATGGACATTCTAGCCCACATTAAAATGGATGCATGCATACATATGTATATGGAAGAAAGTACATCAATATTCCAGATAATAAACATCACTTAGTCTACTCTACAGTCCACAGTAACAACTAAACATCAATCCACCACAATTATGTCTACATGTATGCTTTCTATTCAGGCACATCATGATGAGAGCACAAAAATCAAATATGCTAGACCGACGTAACATATTCAGTTTAACAACTTTCAAGGAGAACTAATCTAAAATAGAAACAGGCAAGCGAAGAGCATATATGACAATAACAAAGGTAAATTTCAAGGTGCATATTGCAAATGCATAGCAAAACCTAACCTCCAAAACTTGTTCAAGCAAAGAAAATCACCCTTACAATACAAGCTATTTATATTTATCATGATAAGATATAAAACCATCAATTAACTCACCACAGGTTCAACTTCCAAAATTTCAGAGGTCATGGTAGTTGCTTGTCCAGAATCTCCAGCACCTTCAAGCAAATTTAACTGGGACTCCTTCTCTCGTAACAGTTTCTCAAGAGCTTCTTGTTTGCGTGTCAACTCTTCTACTCGACTCCTTTCAACTTGCAGCAATGTATCGCTGGTGTGAGCCTCTGCCCGTAGATCCTTGAACTCGGATATGATAGACATAATCTTGTTCTGAAGTATTTCCTTATATTCATGATCAGTGCTCTTCTTATCATCAAGATGCACATCATGGACCACAACCCCAGAGACAATCGTGTCAAACCATGTCAATAACCCATGGATCTCGTCTGAGTTTTTCTTGTTCATCTGTGAAGCAACAAGAACGTCATTGGTACATCTAGTGACCTCTTGCCTCAAGAAAGATACCTCTGCATCACGATCTTGCAATTGAGATTGAAGTTTTTCAACCTCGGCAACGAGATTTGCAGATAGATAATGAAGCTCATCAAACTTGCTCACAGCTATGGAATGCTTTTTCATAAGCTTCCCACGAGAAGCTTCAAGGTTCTCCAAATCTAGATTCTTTTGTTGCACAAGTTTTTCCAGTTCCTCAATCTTGTTCCTCATATCCTCCATTTGCACCTCCTCTTCGTCAAG
The DNA here is from genome assembly GCA_036898025.1 of Hypseocharis bilobata. Lineage (NCBI taxonomy): Eukaryota > Viridiplantae > Streptophyta > Magnoliopsida > Geraniales > Geraniaceae > Hypseocharis > Hypseocharis bilobata. Next base: position 2,922 of record JAYMTT010000779.1, read on the forward strand.
TGCTTGCATCAGGGACTCGATTTCTGCAATCAACAGGTAGGTTTGTTACAGAAAAAATAGTAAATTAAACATTTCGAATTATTACAAATTTAAAAAGTATATTTAACTCCAGGTGACAACCTTGGTCCTTGGCAGCAATCACATCAGTCAATGATCTAAGCCTCTCCTGTAACTCTGTCGAGGTGGCCTGTCCATCCTGCAGCTCCATCATTCTCTGAAGCATCTCGTTCCGCTCTTCCTCCATTTCCTTTACTTGCTTCTCCAAATTATAGACCTGAGTTTTTGAAGACTGGAGTTCTAGTGAGTAACTCGCTGCTGCAGCTTCAGCTACCTTAATTTGACCTACAAGTTCCATGGAAATCCTATCTTTTTGCATGTCCTTCTCCTGAATTTCCTTCTGCAATTTAGCTGCAGTAATCTTCATTTCCCTTAAGTTTCCATCTACCATTTCACCTTTGATACTAGCAAAATCTTTCACAGCCGACAAGAGTCTATCTGCCAACATCTTGATGCATTCCTCAGAAAAAGAGAGACTTTGTCCACTAAAAGCAAGTCCTCCATCAGCAATGTTAACAGATTCTAAGCTTAATCCCATATCACCAGCATTATTTCTGACCAGTTCAGCCTTTCTATTTTCAACTTCAATAACCGAGCCGGTGCACGCTTCATAAAGTATAGCAATGCTTCTGCGCAACACAATATTTTCCTTTTCCTTCTCTTTTTCAATCGACTCTATGGTCATAATATCTCTCTTCATAGCTTCAAAGGAATTTCTTTGGGAAATCATTTCTCTATGAACAGTGCCCAATAGTTTGCTAGTTTGATCATGTAAAGAATTTGAGTGTTTCTGTAAGGTTTCTTTAAGACCACCAATGTCTCTCACAAATTCTTGCAAGTGATGCTGGATGAAGCTACAAACTTCAGTTACAGCATTGTCATTGAAATAGTCTTGCATATTGATGTCAGACATGAAGTCCTGAACAGGAAAACATAGATAAGAAAATAAAAATAACAAACAAGCAGAGATACAAATGAAGCTAGTCAGGAGATAAAAACACACTCTGTAAGACATAAGATTTCCAAAATAAGACCAAGAACTACTACCACCCAAAAGGCACTCAAGAAAATTGAACAAAAGGATAGGAAGAAAACCAGATGCTTTACATATATATATTGAAGACAAATATAGTGTGATGTAAAACCTAAATATGGTCCTCACAGGCTAGAATTCTTGTGAGGCAAAAAGAAAAAATAGGTTTAGGAAAACCCCACAGAAAAATGAACTAGGGATAAAGCTATCCTGTTCAACGGGTGACAGACAAGATACAAATAAAACCGGACTTCAATCAAGCAGATAACATTATAACCATAATTCTAAGGTCATCAGAGTTCAAGCACTAATGAGAGAGAGAGAGAGCATCAATAAAAGAAAAAATGACCTTAGTCAACAGAAATAACTGGACAGCTAGAATAATTGATGAACACTTTCTGTATCTTGCAAGAAGAAGAAAAAAAAAAAAAAAGACCTCCCTCAACCACCTCCAAAATAACACACTGTCTAAATGAAACAACACTTTTACAATCTTTGTATATACAAAAGATGATGATATGTGATTTTTTTGACAAAGATGACACAAGAAAATCAAAATATAAAGATCAGGATAGCAGTAATTTAACAGCAAGTGTATGCTCGGGTAGAAGCAATATTAGTACTACTGGTAATAATAATCACAATACCTTGTTTTCTGAATTGCTAGAAGTAACGCCTCCTGCACTGAAACTAGGTAAATTAGCCATATCAGTAGCATCACTCAGTTTCAGGCATGACTCCAGACCAGCCTCCAGATTGTGCAACAATTCCAAGTCCTTGGAGAAAATATCAGCAAGAACATTATTAAAATCAAAGAAGCCCTTCTTGAGTTGATATACACCCGATTTCAATACCATGACATTCTGTCTCTCCTGAGAGCGTATGGTAGATAACTTTTCAAGATGTAAAAGAGCTTCAACTCTAGCAGCATCTGCTACATCCCTTTCCTTTGAGAGTTCTCCAAGTTCAATTGAAGCTTTTGCTAGCTCCTCTTGGAGTCCATCATTTCTCTCTTGAACCTCATTCAACTCTGCAAGGAGCAGCTCAGCTGCTCTTTTAGATTTCCTTGATTCTTGTTCTGAAGAAGCGACAGCTTCATGCAAATCACGGCAGACATTTATGATTTGCTCCAACTTCTTGACTGGATCATTTGTATTACCTTCACCACCAACATCAATGTTGCCTAAAGTATTCAAAATCGTGCTCAGAGTACCTCCTTGCTCCTGCAGATAGTGACCAGTTTCCCTCAGACGGTTCTTCAGGAAGAGGCTCTCTGATTCCAGGGTTTCTACCCTTTCTTGGTAAGTAGATAGGTCCCTAATCTTCTGTTCATACGCAGAAAGAGCATTTTCTCGGTGGTTAAGCTCAGATTTCAAGCATTTAACCTCAGCATTCATCTCTTCAATTGTTTGTTTCAGGCTATCTCGTTGTTGCACCAATGATTTCCCTTTTCTAACTGCAACATTTAACTTCTCTCTTACTGAAGCGGACTTCTGCTCCTCTTGATTAACTACTTCTTGCAACTCCTTTGTTTTTCTGTCTAGTGCTTCAACTTCATTAGCGAAAGATTGTTGCTTCTCCAAATATCTATCTCTTTCCTCCTTCACATGCATCACTTCATGCAAAGCAGCTTCTAGCTCTTTCTTCAGAACTGCCACCTCGGTTTCCTCAGTATCCTGTGTATCTCTGGCCCTTGCTTCAACTTGAGCTTCATCATCTTTTCCAGAATAGTTCCCCACATTTTCAGGGACAAGTTTCACCTCAGAAAGGGAAGCATAACTTTCTAATAACTTCCTTATTAATGCTTCCAAGCACTCAGTACTACTCCCACCAGAAACCAAATCTTTTACACCAGGATCCTGCAAGGCATCAATGACCAATTCCTGCATTCTTCTTACATCATCTTCAATGTTCATAGTACACTCCTCTCGAAGTTTCTCAGCCAACTTCTCCTGCAAAATAGTTACCTCATTCTGCAGCTTCTCATAATCGAGCTCTAACTGGACAGCCTTTACTGAAAGATTCTCATGACTATACGTAAGAATCTCCAATCTTTCAGAAAGATGATCTCTCTCAGTAATAACTTCTCGGAGGTTCGCACCAATGTCAGAAATTTTACTTCTTGACTCGTCCAAGTCTGCAGTCAATGTTCCACAATAGCTTTCAAGTTCATCAATCTTCTGCTGGAGAGAATTTCTATCATGATAAGCCTCTGATAGAGCAGTTCCTAACCACTCAATCCTATCCTCTGGTTCTACAGACCGCAAGTGCGATGGCATATTAATCTTGTCCAGTAGTTCTTCCCATCTCTGGACTAAGTTGTTTCTTTCCATCAATGATTGTTCTAGCATTTCATTTTGTTCAGCCAAACCATAAAACTTGCTTTGAAGCTCCTCATATTTTCTTCTCAAATCATCATCTGCATTTGAAGTTGGCTGTACATCTTCCTTCCAAGGATCCATAACAACAAAGCCAGAATCAGAATATGAACCCCCTCCGGCAGAACTTTTTTGGTCCCAATCAGTTACAGGAAAAGAATTACCAGCAGCTGACCTAGCTAACCAATCAACCTTCTCAATTATATCTCTTGAATGAAAATGTTCTGGCAGATCTAAGTCTTCTAAAATCTCTTCTATTCTCTGGAGTACAGAATCTTTGTGTAGGAATGATTCTCTTAATGCAGTAGCTGAGTTGCGAATGTATGAAAGCTCAGATTCTAGAGCTTCTACACGCTCACCTGCCTCTGAGTAGGTCTTAAGTTTTGATTCTACCTCAAGAATCCTGGCCTCTTTCAACTGCAACTCCTGTGAGCATCTCTCCAATTCACTGGATTTCTCAGAAAGGGACTGCTTGAGACTGTCACGCTGCACAATCAAACCTTTCCCTTTAGCAACAGCTATGCTGAGCTTTTCTCTAATAGAAGATACCCGCTGCTCTGATTGTTGAAGTTCAGATTCTTTCTCCTGTAACTGAGAATGTGCAGATAAAATAGCTTCCTCAGCCTGTCTTAGACTCTCCTTAAGAATGAGAATCTCGTTTTCGCGCTGAAGGTTAAGGGTATCTAACTGCTGTATCTTTTCCTGCAATTCAGTCAATTCCATCACCCGTGATGCAAACTCTTCCCTAGACACACTCACTTGCTCATCAGCCTCTTTGTATTTCTCAACAAGAAAAGAGACCAATGACTCCAGACGTAGAATAGGTGGTTTATCGAAGTCCGCATGAGCATCTTTTAGTTTTACTACACCTTCAACATCTTCAATTAACTTATCAATGGCACTTGAATCAAGACATCTTCTGTTTAGCTCCTCAATATCTTTTGTTCTACTCATCAACTCAGCATTGAGTTTGTTGTTGACAGACTCAAGATGCAACCTGTCCCCCAGAAGATTCCCCAGTTGTTGCAGTAGGGTCTCATAGTTAATAGGATCTAGAGAATTGAGCAGTTCCAAGTTTGGAATGTTCATCTCACTTTCTTCCACAGATCCGTGTGAATCGATCACAAGTTTCTGGACATCACCATGAATCTTACGTAATACACCAACAGTCAATTCATTCTCTTCACGCAAACCATTAAGCTTTTCATTTACTTCTTTGTAAGAACTAGATACTGCTTCATGGTCAGAGTGAGCTCCTTTAAGTTTCTCCCGCAAATCCCCAATCTCTTCGATTGCAGCATCAACAAAAGAAGTAACAAGGCTATTTATGTCCAGGTGATCCTGAGTGCCAGTTCTGATGGTAAAGGTCGGCAATGTTCCAACAGTTTCACCAAGCCTTCCAACTGTTTCAACAATCCGTGGAACAAAAGAACTCCATTCTCGCTCAAAATTTGCTGCTTTGTCAGCCGCTTCATTCTGCGCCAATTGTAATTGATTTTGTATTGTAGAAGCCACTTCATCTGAACTTTGCTGTAGCTCATAGAACTGATTCTCTAGTCCACTAAGTTTTGATTGATACTCGGTCAACTTTTTCACAAGTTCACTGTTTTCTGCTTTAAGACTGACGTCTTGTTGCCGTAGGGATTCATACAGGACCTCAAGCTCACAGTTCTTTGCTTCAACGTTGCACACATGTTGCTTTACTGCTTCATATAGAACCCCAAGCTCAATGTTGGTTGCTTCCGCATTGTCACAGTGTTCCTTCAAGGATTTGTGTTGATCCTTGAGCCCCATGAACATGACGTTAGCAGCCTTTCTACCATCTCGCTCTCCCTTGAGTAGTACACTAGCATTCTCAGCATCCAACCTCAACTGCTTAAGCACTGCCCTCAAGTTTACTGTTTGCTTCTTTCTTAACAAAGATGGATCTGGTGATGACTGATCTACAGTCACAGCCTTCTCAACCTCATTTTCGTCATGATGCACCTTTGACTCGAAGGCTTGAATGAGCTTCGAAACAGCAGGTTTAGCCACCTTGCTGGCTGACCCACTCAAAGCTGCCGAATGAGAATGCATCTCCTCAATTTCCTTTTCAAGCTTCTGCAATGTCTTTTCAGCCTCTTCCAAGTGTCTCTTTAAGACAACAAACCCAAAAGAATCATCGAAGACTTCCTGTGAAAGCAGCTCAACTGGTGTACCTCCTCCATGGCCATCAAGTAAAGGTTTCTCCAGCACTGGAGAAGGCGCTTCACCATCTTGCCTGCCAGAAATCTGTTGAGACTCTTCACCACCAATTGCAATTTCATGACCTCTGCCTTGCACTTCTGCAGGTTCAACTTGATCCCTTGCTTCCACGGTGTGAATTGGTCTATGGATTTGCCCTTCATCAATTTCTCTAATCTTCGCTTTATGCATGTCCACACTGCTGCTAAGAAACAAGTTTTCCTCTGTTAGTTGTTCAAGGCGTATTGATGCTTCTTTTAGGTCAGCCTCAACCTGCATGCACTTCCCATGTTCAGTTGATAACTGTTCCTGGATAACAAGTAATTCAGATGAAAGTTTCTCATTGTGATGCACAAGAGACAGCTTCTCCTCCTCAAGCTTCTTTCTCTCTTCAGTTACCAGAGAAAGACTTTCATTTACATTTGCAATTTCCACCTGGAGAGCGGCAAATGCACCCTTTAAGTCAGCTACTTCAATTAATACTTTCTCCTTCTCCTGGACAATATGCTCCTTTTCCTCTTCAAGCTTATTTCTCTCATCTGTCACTGGCGCAAGACTGCCACTTAAGTAGGAATTTTCTGCCTGTACAGCTGCGACCATATTCTTGTACTCAGCCAACTCTGTTAACAGTTTCTCATTTTCATGCAGATAATACTCCTTTGCCTCCTCAAGCTTCCTTGTATCTTCAGTCACAGAAGCAATAGTCCTGTTCAAGCTTTCATTTTCCACCCGTAAAGTGCCAACCAAGCCCTTGCAGTCTGCTAACTCCTTTGATAGGCTTGACAATTCCTCCTCTGACCTTTCCAGAGTAATCTGCAACTTGTGTGCTTTAGCAGAAAATTCCTGGACCTCTGTCTCTGTAGTGCGAAGCTGATTTTGGCGTTCGTCCCTCCCACTCGCAACCACCTGGAGTTCAGACTGACATTGAGCGAGCTCTTCACCGAGGCTATTATTTTTTCCACGAGCTTCACTGAGTGAATCACTAAGGACAGATATTTCATCAACCAACTGATCACGCTTCTCATCAAACTCCATTTGTAACTCAGACTGTTCCATGAGTTGCAATTGAAAAATATCTTTCGAAAAATTAGCAAGAAATAACTCTTCTTTGAGTCTCTCCAAGAAACCAGGAAGGCTACGATCTGGTATAATCAAACTACCATCCCCCAACTCTGCATTAGCATCTGATTCTCGCAACTTGAGCAGAAACTTAAACTCATCTTCATCAAGCCCCCTTATCACCTGTCCAATCTGTGACAGGTTGATTGAGTTCATATCTGCAACAGGAGAATCAGCCCATGCTCCTGATGAACTTGATAGTTTAGCCTCAAAAGGTTTGCCCTCAGATATGGAAGATCTCTCAAGTAAATATTGCTGAGTATGCATCTCAACAATTGGACCATGCTCTGCATCAGCTTGAACATCTTCCTTACTACTATTTTCATAACAGCTAGACACTGTTTGCAATTCCGGTTTCTCTTCATTGGATAAACCAGCCACAATGTCCTCACTCTGCTGCTTTCTCACTTCAGAACAAACATTCAAAATCCCATATGCCTCAGGTTCAGCCAAACCAGAAGCTGAAAACCCATCTGACATGTTGCTTGTACCGCCGGATGCCAATTCATCATCAACCTCTAAGGATTGTTCTGCTTCATGGGTTGCCTGCTCCACACCAATCCCTTCCATAGCAGCCTCTGAGAGAGTCTCAGCATTAAGCTCAGAGAAATGACATGTCCCGTCTCTTTCAAGCCCTGTTTCAATGCTTCTATCAAGTTGCTTTGAACCCGAACCATCAGCTTCCTGCATTGCCCCTACCCAGCGACAAATGAGAATTTAATTACATCATACATTAAATCTATACTTCAGTTTCCTAAGCAACTAGCTGACTTCCATAGTACACAAAAAAGTAACTAAATAAATATGTTTATATTAAAAGTATATTAGCATCATGAGAAGGAGAGCACAACCTACGTCTGTTACCTGATCCTCCCTTGCTTGAATCAAGGACATATCAGGACTCTCTTGTTGTGATCGAAATGAATCTTCTTCTTCCCTATTCACACTGTCTGTTTTAGCAATAACTGCTGGCCCCTCCATATCACTGACTGAAACAGAAGGGGAAGACACATCAACTGATATGGCCATATCAGTACGTGTCATTTCCCCTTCTGAATCTGGTTTTTCTGAAGTTTCTGAAGATGTAACTCTCTCAACATCAACAGTCTGGTTAGACTCTACTTCATTTGGGGAGAAGGAATCAGCACCATGGTCATCAACCCGTGATTCATGAGGCTCTGACTCATTAGAATGAACCAACATCGTCTCAGAAACACCCATCTCAGGTGTAGTGGCAACTGGGAGAGGATTGATAGTTGCAACATCGACCTCAGGAGTCGCTGAATTCTCAACAGGATGCAACAACGACGAATCAGCAATTCCCGTGTCAGAATCAGCAGCAGGGGCTATTTCCCCTTCAGGAAGGTCCAATGATTTTGTTGCCTTAGCAGCAGCGGATGCTGGATCAGCATCACCTTCATGCTTCTCAGATTTCCCAGACTTCTTTGAGGACTTCCCTTGGCTGCTAGTGCCTTTATTATCCTTCTTCTGCCGATATTGTTGAAGCTGATAATAAATAAATCAAAAGTGAATACTAAGCTCCATACAAGCTAATTTTTCTCTTTTTTATTACCGTACTAAAGGAAGAACAATGACAATGGAGCCAAATCCAGACTCAGCCTAGTATGGGATTTTTTCTTTAGGAGTTCAACTATCGTGTGTCTACAGTTACACATCTAACTCGTAGTAAAAGAACAAAGTGATAAAATGAAAATGGGGCCAAAGCCAGACTCAGCCTAGTATGGGATTTTTTTTTTTCTTTAGGAGTACAACTATCTTG
>JAYMTT010000780.1:0-11504 GCA_036898025.1 Hypseocharis bilobata
TGTCGACGCCATGCTCCGCTACGCCGACGCTGGCCTCACGACCTTCGACATGGCCGATCACTGTATGTAGTCTCTAAACCCTAGTCTTTTTTTTTTGGGAATGCCACAAAATTTTACGATTTTTGCAGTAGTGTCCCTGTAGTTTTGCATATTTGTCTTTGCAGCGGATGTGCTGTAAATTATCCTTGTTTATTTGACCAAAATGCCCTCATTCCTTGTTGCATATGAAATTAATGGTGGAGAGCTGAGCCATGAGAGCAGATAGGATAGAAACTTAGTATGGTCAATTGATATGGAGCAGTAACCATTTTCTTTTGTGTTTCTGCATATCTTTGTTCCCTTTTTCATCATCTGAAAATGGCAGAGCTGTTGCACCATCCTTTCAATAAACCCATCTTCAGCCCCATCAAATTCGAAAGTAGAAGAGCCACTGGAATAAGAAGACTCAATAATTCTGTACCTTCTCGATGTGTGCTGACTGAAGATAACCGTAGAGTGGTAGTTAAGAATGGAAAGGATGCAATAGATATCTGCCGGGTCGTTAATGGGATGTGGCAGACTAGTGGTGGCTGGGGTAAAATTGATTCAGACAATGCAGTTGATGCTATGCTTCGATATGCCGATGCTGGACTCACCACTTTTGATATGGCTGGTATATGTAAAGCACTCAATGAAATAGCTTATATTTGGTCTTTATATTTGGTCTTTTCGTGTCCATGGATGTTGCCAGAATCCTGTTCTGGAAAATTGGAATATATCATTTAATAGGCCAAAAATACTGCTTATGAATGGAGAATCTAGAAAACCTCTATAAACCATTCTGAAGTTGATCAAACAACGTTTAGGTGGCCTACTTTTGTTGGGTACTTGGAACGTCTTACTCTGTATTGTACTTTCATGGGTTTATATCTAACATCTAAAGTATTTTGGTTTTGTAGACGGGCCTGCGGAAGATCTTTATGGCATCTTCATTAATCGAGTTCGCAGAGAGCGCCCACCAGAGTTACTGGAAAAGGTCAGAGGGTAAGTTAAAACTGCATTATTGGATAGAGTCCTGTTTTATTGGCTATTGATGTCTGTGTGTGGAGAAAGACAATTTGATCAGTATGCATCTTAGCTCACATGTATAAGAGACTAATCAACCTTCTCCTTTCTATGTAAGAGCACATAAAGTTGAGTCTGACAGTCTACCTCATATTGCAGTCTTACTAAATGGGTGCCACCGCCAGTCAAGATGACAAGTAGCTTTGTCAGGGATAGCATTAATGTCTCACGGAAGAGAATGGACGTCGAGTCTTTGGATATGCTTCAGTTTCATTGGTAATAATATCCTCATCATTTTGCTTCTGGGTTTTATGTCCAATGATGGTTGCATTAGTTACATACAGAATAGAAACTTGCTGATGTTGATACTTACTAAGATCTATGCAAAATCAATACCATGCACAATCTTAATTAGCAATATCATTTTTTTTGTGAATCAGATTTTAGTAGATGTGCTGATCCATTTAGTGGATCTGTGGTATTGAGCATAACTTCAATCAATATTATTTTGATATTTGTATAATTATATTGCAAGCAAGGGAACTCCATCAGAGTGGCTACTATTTCACGTGCTAGACAAAGCGTGCCCCAACAAATCCTCAAATATTTCTTGAACTATTATTTAGTTTACATTATACATTCTTCGAAGTCGAACTTATACCCATAAAGTCTTGCTTAATTCTTTCTACATGTATCTGATCTGGCTTAAAGATGAGAACTAAAATGAACCTAGATTCTATAGGAATCATAAAAAAATTTCTGATTAACTGTTCTCTTTTTATATTTTAACAGGTGGGATTATTCGAATCTTGGGTACCTTGATGCCCTAAAACACCTTGCAGACCTCAAAGACGAAGGTTGGTATGATTTATGTTAGCATTTATTGTCATGTCTACCCATATTTCCTGATTTTGATTGGATTACTTCAGCGATTTGCCTGCAGGTAAAATTAAGACAGTTGCTCTGACAAATTTTGATACCGAGAGATTACAAATAATTCTGGAAAATGAAATTCCCGTTGTTAGCAATCAGGTTAATGATAACAGTACTTTTTTTGCAAAGTGGTTTTGCATATTCCCTATATGGTTGAGATTGTAGCTGACTGAAATTGGTGTTATGGTTCCTTCAGGTGCAACATTCAATTGTTGACATGCGCCCTCAACAGAAGATGGCAGAGCTGTGTCAGCTTACAGGAGTTAAACTAATAACGTCTCTCTCTCTCTCTCTCTCTCTCTCTCTTGCGTGTGCATGCACGGACATAGTGATCTTTTATCAATTGCTTCCCATTTTTTATGGACAATCTTCCTGAAGTCACATAATTGAATGTTCATATTCTTAAACTGTCCTTGATAATAAATTTTAATGTGATGGATTTCATTTGGGTTTTTAGTTCTAACACATCCTGGCCATTTTGACCAATCAGGTGGCTTATCAATATGGTTAATTTGTTATGGCCATTATATGATTTGTAGCCTCTGGCATCTATTAAGCTTTATTTATTTTATTATTTTTTTTAAATGCAGGTATGGAACTGTAATGGGTGGGTTGTTATCTGAGAAGTTTCTTGATACCAATTTAGCCATTCCTTTTGCTGGTCCACCATTAAACACTCCATCCCTTCAGAAGTACAAACGGGTAGGAGCTCCTCTCACAAAATTATAGTGATTATTAGAGATTCGGAGTTCATATGTTTTTAAAAAACCAAATTATGATTCCAGAAGTCCGTTTTAAGAAGCAAAATCCAACAGAGTTTTGAGGCTGCAGTTTGAAGCTATCTGTTAGGTAGCTGAGAGTTGAAATTATTCTTGAAATTAATGGACTTAAAGTGGGTTTTGGGGAAATAATGTATTATATGGGAAAATGGAAGTATAAGTTATCATCTTCTCATTTATGATTTGAATATTTTAATATGTTCATGAACAATTTGTGATTCATGAACTAAATATGATAATATCAATAAGGTTTACTTGTTGAGAATCTATAGTAAGGCAGTACTTTTCTCATGATCCCGTGCACGGGGAAACAGAGTTGAGGATTTTTAGTTTTATCAGTTATCAGGATATATTCTCATATTGTGACCAATATGGCAGATGGTTGATGCATGGGGAGGATGGAGTCAATTCCAAGTTCTACTGCGGACACTTAAAAATATAGCTACTAAACATGGAGTTTCAATTCCAACTGTTGCCGTGAAATACATACTTGATCAGGTAGTAAATTAAATCAATTCACCCTCTTCAGAATATTCACATTCTCATTCAATTCTCTCTCTAAAAGTTTCCCAACTGAACATTTGTTCTGTTTTGGCATGGTTGGCAAAATTGCAGCCAGCAGTGGCGGGATCAATGATAGGTGTGAGACTTGGCTTGTCAGAACATGTCCAGGAATCCAGTGCCGTATTTTCCCTTGTTCTTGATGAGGAGGATGTAAACAGCATACAAGAAGTTTCTAGCAAAGGGAGAGATCTGCTAAAAGTGATTGGTGACTGTGGAGACGAGTATAGGCGGGCATGAGAGCATCATATATATACTGTCATGTTAATAAAATTCTTCTCAAGAGAAAAACATACAGTGAACATTTTGTATTAACATATTACTTTGTATATCTCCAATGAGTTGTATGGTTATCTTTTTTTCTTCTAGCTGCTCACTTCAAGCAAACATCGTTAATTTGGTTCTGCTGCTATGACTGCTACTGTTTCTATACCGAATCCTGCCATTGCTTGCAACATTTTCATGGCTCTGTCATCTGCCCCGTCTGAAGGTTAGTGATATACTAGAGGGATTACTCTAATGCTCTTTCATGCATATTAGACTATGCCAGTCCAAGGATTTTCTATCATCTTAATCAGTAATTGACTGCGAAACCATTTTCTAGATTTCTTAATACTCTCTCTGTTCTCAAATGAATGTCCATTATACTAAATATAATGTTCTCAAACGAATGTCCAATTTCCTTTTTAAGAGCTCAAATATTGTTGAACTTCCAAGAACAGCCTTAATTAGTTAGTTATAACAACTTATAGAGTTTGTTACAAGAGTAGAAAGTGGAAAGTCCAGAACTAACAAACTTATCCTTAATGTTTGGTAAAAGTCAAACAAGTCAGTTAAATGTGGGCGGAGGGAGTATTCAAGAAACCATGCTATTCAACTTTTTTTCTCCCTCCAATAGAGTACTTGTTTTGGACTGTTTTGAGTAGTATGGTTTTCATCCACGCTTCCATAAAAGAATGACTCATATTCCACTACTTCAATGAAAATATAAATTCATGCCTTAAAATGTAATAATGAGGAACAAAGTGGAACAACTTCCATTTGCTTTCTGGGTCTAAAATGCTTCCAAGCAGTAAACTTGAGCTAGTAACTTGCATCCTGCTTCATGCAGAGATATCTCTTTGCAAGCATTTGCTATTTGAAGGGATGGGGGCTGATGCTGCTTCAAAAGCATTTGATGCAGAAAAATTGGATATAAATAAATTTACTTCTATAGGTCCTTCTATTGTGAAGGATGATAGGCTTGTTGTCAAAATTGGTCAGCGTTACTTCCCATGGAATTCAGCTGCGCCTCTTGTCTTAGGGATGCTTTCATTTGGAGGTGAACAAATATTGGAACCAGAAGGTATGATAGCTGTCGACAGAGTTGAGAAACCTCTGGAAGGAGATCCTTCAAAACCCACAGTGGCTTCCAGTGGGAGCTGGAGACTTTGGCCTTTCACTTTCAGAAGATCAAGGTCCAGGAAGGGTATGCAGCCCGCTTCAGATAATGCCAGAATTCCTCAAGCTGAGAATGCTACAGAGAGCACTGTTGGCACAGATGAAACTATAAATGAAATTAGACCCAGAAGGGTTAAAAAGATGTTTAGGGCAAATACACCAACATCTGAACAGCTGGCATCTTTGAATTTGAAAGAAGGGAGGAACACAATAACCTTCACATTCTCCACCGGGATGCTTGGGAAACAGCAGGTCTTTTATTGTTGACTTTGACTCAAAATTATCTCCCTCAACCTTTTTTTTGGTGTTTTTGTCTCTTCCTTTGAAGATCTTCTTCCTTCATCTATCAGATTTCTTCTTTACATTGTTATTTCAAATTGTGTTCCAGGTTGATGCTAGAATTTATTTGTGGAAATGGAATACTCGAATAGTAATCTCAGATGTAGATGGGACAATTACCAAGTAAGGATATTATAAATTTTAACAATGAAGAAAGTTTATCTTTATGCTGTGCATCTTAAATTGATTATATTTCAAAGCTCATTGTTAACTTATATGCAGTTCCATTTTCCGCATGTTTATATTATGTTAGAAAAATGAAATGCATTTTCTGCAAAGGACTCAAACTAAGTAAAGCAAACAGATAGGACAGACCTGAGCATACTATGAGACTAATTATTTTGAGATTCATTAATGGATCCCTATATAAATTCTGTGGAGTTCACTTCAAAAACCTTGGTTTCCTTCTCTTGGTAACCACTGGTTCACACCCTTGTGGATGAATAGGAGAAGGGAAGCTACAAACCAAGGCAGTGAATGCTTGCGAACAGGACAGCAGGCAGTTCTTGTTTTTCACTGCTGTCTGCTTTTGCTGCCTCCGTTTTGTTGCTTCCCTTTTTTGCCTTTCCTGTACTTTGGGAAGCTATCTAGTGGACATGGTTTGGTCCTGTTCCATGTGGTCCATATGGACAAGGCGGCAAGATCACAGCTAAGATATATTTTCTTGAAATTGTAGGCATTTTGAATTTTTGTTGTAGACAATTTTTACAACTACCTAGATTTCAGTTTACTACGTGTTTATAGTTTACGTTAAAGTTAAGAGCAAAAAATTTACTGGTACGATTGAACTAATAGTTTCTTTTTCATTTCCTCACTTTTATCTGTATATATCATTTTCTTGATTATCCTAACTAGATGCTTTCATGGACTACTTTCACCATATTATATTATGTTATTACGGGGAATTTGAATTTCAGTTGGCTGGTAAATTTCTCATGTTGTGAAAAGTAAATTCTGCTTCCCTGCTCATAATCTTTTCTGTTTTTACTTTTATTCTTTTATTACCATTTCTATGCATATACTAAATTCTGTAATACACAAAATGTTCTAAGAAGCTTGGTTTGTGAATGGCATTTTCTTTTTCTTAATTTTCTTCATATTTTTTGCGGTTGATTTATGAAGCATGTGTCTTTAGCATTAGTATGTTGTTGAGTTCAGTAGTTGTTTTCTTTCAATTGCTTCAGTTTTGAATTGTGGATTTTTAGAACTTGATGATATCTTTTTCAAAACCTATTCTCCTTGTTGTACCTAGTTTTAACTACATACTTGCGTCAATCTTGAAAAAAGAAATGGATAGCTCTCTAGTCTTACTTGAAATTGTTGAATTCTTCTCTGCTGAGGTCATCTGTGTAAAGATTTCTTTTGTTGGAGGCTGGAGTATCTGGTAACATGCCTGATCATCCTTTTTCTTCATACTCTTGTAACAGATCCGACGTTCTAGGTCAGTTCATGCCCATGGTTGGGGTAGATTGGTCTCAAACTGGTGTTGCTCATCTATTTTCAGCTATTAAGGTTTGTTTCACCTCCTCTATATAAATTTGGTTGAAAGCAACAGTTCGCAATGGATATTATAATACACATAAGGAAAACATTTGTGGAGTGAACTCCGCAAATTATAGTTAGGAGGCCCCATTCATATTGGCCATAGGATGTCTAATTCCCTTTCCTGGAGTTGTAAAATGAAAAAAAACATTGTGCACACTGTCCTGGCTAATGAGTCGTGACAATTTGACATTCTATCACAAGTATCTTTTACATTTCAGGAAAATGGATATCAGTTGCTTTTTCTAAGTGCACGTGCTATTGCTCAGGCTTATCACACTAGACAATTCCTTCTCAATCTTAAGCAGGTCAGTAAACAAAATTGTAGCTTAATTCTTGAAGTTGCAAAATCAACCTATGAAGGTGAAACTATTATGTTTGTTACTTCCTTTTCTTTTTTATTTTTCCCCTCTTAATAGCTTTTCTTTTTCTTTTTTTCCTTTGCATTTGAAGGATGGGAAGGCTTTGCCAGATGGGCCTATTGTTATATCCCCTGATGGACTTTTTCCTTCTTTATTTCGAGAAGGTAACTGGCATGTTGTTATTGTGTTAACTTATAATACTGACAGTAGCCGTTTTAACAAACTATGCCATCTATTATGCTTTCATCTCAAAATCCTCTTAATTCTTGAATATTGTGCGAAATCTGGTGACAAACTTTCATCGTAAACATGCAGAGGATATGGTTAATACGTATGCTCGATTTATTGGGAATTGATTGTATTACACAAGTTTATTCATATTTTGAACTTGTCATCTGATTTGCTCATCTGCATGTCCGGTACAAAGTAAATACATAGTTTTGAATTATACCGGGATACTGTTTATGGAAACATATGATTTCTCTCTATGTTTTGTCGTTTGGGGACCTGTTGCTGGGGGCAGGGTAGGTTAGTTTCCTGCCTTAACTAAAATGGGGAGCCGTAATTTGTCCCTAAAAGCATGCGCAGAATCTTAGCAGATGCACAGTTTGTCTGCAACATTGTATAATATGTTTCCACTATAGTTCTTAGTCTGCAAAATGAGCATGTAAGATAGTTGAAACTTCACGGTATTTAGTGTATCTTTCAGACTTTCAGTTATAAGCATAAATACTTTTAAATGTCTTCTATCATATCATTTTGAAGTAGGAATTGGAGTATGGTTACTTTTAGTCGGTAGTATTTAATATATTCAAATGTCTGAGCGTTTTTAGATTATTTTGAATTTGCAGTCATCAATACTGTTCTTTTTAGTAATGCGTGGGCTAAGACATCTGCTGTTCTTTCTCAGTTATCCGAAGGGCTCCACATGAATTCAAGATAGCATGCTTAGAGGTTAGCAACTACTTGTTATTTATATAACTTGACATATGTAATATACTTATTCCTTCCCAACCATGTGAACGTTGCACTCAATATATGTGTTGATAGTAGTTTCCTGGTAGATATTTGAATGTTCCAAGTAAACTAAATGAGTCTTATACGTAATTCGAAATTGATTCATCGTATTTAGTTATTTGATCTCAGTAACTTGGTAAGAGAAGAAAACACAGTGTGTGTGTGTGTGTGATGAGTCTTATATGTAATTCGAAATGAATTCATTGTATTTAGTTCTTTGATCTCAGCAACTTGGTAAGAGAAGAAAACACATACAGCTGTGCATAGGCTACACGACCTTGCTTAGTAGTTTTTGGCTTCTTTATGACTCTTTTATCTTGTAATCTATCTGAATGTAATTAATGAAGTTTACATTTTGGATGATCATATGATGATTTAAGCTAATAAGCGCAACCACTAGAATAATTTATACCAAGATGCACTAGTAAAATATAATGCGATAAACTGCAGTTTTAGGATTAGAAAAAATGTGCAAGATTGATTGTTGTTTTTGAAGTATTCTTGTAATGTATCTTTCATTAACTTTTAGCTGAAAGCTGTTATCAGATTTTTTTTCCTCTAAATATTTGTGCTTTTCAGCACTATACAAGCAGGTTCTTGAGCCCACTTGAACATAGTATAGTAGCCCCTCAACAGTGTACTGCAGTGTAGATCTGGGTGTGTTGTATTGGTTATAGAAATAAATGATATATTTATTCAAACTAATTACTCTTTATGACATCAATAGTAGACAAGACTCTTTAGTTATTTTAAATTTTATGAAGTACCTTTTTATCCAAAGATTTAGGTGGACTGGAATAGTTAAAGGTGAAAAAAAAAGAAGTCATCTGCAAACTAGTACCGAAGTGTCAGACCAAAAGGTCTGTCCTATTGTTAAAATATTTTGGTGGATCTTTTTAGTCCACAACTTCCTTAATTGGTAGGGTAGTGAGATCTTTTGTTGGATGTTTAGGAGATGATAATCAAATGATAGATGCCCGAAGCTTATAAATAAAAATAAGAAAAGCAATTCTAGAAATTACTTGTTAACTGTCCGATTACGATGAAGTTGGATGATAATGGTTGATTGAAAACAATCTTGATTACTATTGCAGCTGAAAGTTGAGGTATAGTTATGGAAAAGCTGTCTTCTAATGCTATTAAATTGCTTATTTTCCAGGATATCAGGGCACTGTTTCCTTCTGATTGCAATCCATTCTATGCGGGTTTTGGAAACAGAGACACCGATGAAATTAGTTACCTGAAGGTTGGAATCCCGAAGGGAAAGATCTTTATAATCAACCCCAAGGTAATTATGCTGTCCTGCTTAAAAAAATAGCGATCTAAATTCACGTGTCATGTTATTGCTGAACTCAATGTCTGATGGATTTGAGCTTGCAGGGTGAGGTTGCTGTGAACCGCCGTGTGTCAACAAAATCATATACATCCCTTCATGATCTTGTGCATGGCATGTTTCCCCCCATGACCTCGTCCGAGCAGGTTTGCTTTGCAACTCTTTCTTGTCTAATCTGGTCATTCTTCATAATATGTTCTGCAAAGTAGCACCGTTTATGTCAGTGTTTGACGTCAGTCATGTCAAGGCTCCCTTCTTGCCATTTTTTCTGCATCTGCAAATTGTATTGGAGCTCGTTAATAAGAGAACAAATATGCCCGAGATTCATTTACTTCTGTTAAAAGTAATTTTGATCTTTCATGCATAGTTTGTTCCTCATTCATCGTCATCTAGTAAGATATCAGCATGAGTAACCTTATATGTGTAGTCTCTTGTAAAAAAAAATGTCCCTGATTTTCATGTATAGTTAACTCTTTGTTGGAGAAAATCTCACTCTTCCACTGAGCCTTTATGTATTAATTTTCGATTGGTTGCAGGAGGATTTCAACTCGTGGAATTTCTGGAAATTGCCACCTCCTTCTATTGATATGTGAAGGTGTCAGGCTGATATTATTGTCTAACCTTCTCGTTACAGTGATGATTCAATGTTATAATGTGCCCGTTCTGTATTTATTCAGGTAAATGCTGAACTCATATCTTCGCGTAATTTTTTGAATTCTAGAATGGCTTTGTCGCTCTTCTCAGAGTTGAAGTCAATGCAACAAAAAGTTTTTTGAACTCAAAGCTACCAACATAGGTACTATTTGTGAACATTCAAGACACCGGTACATGTGTATCCCTACTAACACAAAAGCAAAAAAGACAGAAGAAATATGTAATGATTTTCTAGATATACATTTTATAGCTAGGATATATCGAGCAGACCAAATCTTTCTACTTAGCGAAAGTGGTTTGCTCAATATATGACATGTCGCTTATATGAATAGTGAGCATTTTTTGTGATACAAAGTCGGCTTTAATATGGTAATTAATTATCCAGCAGTTTTATGCAAATATCTCTTTCTTGGTAATAATGTTTTGGCGACCATTTATAGGTGCTACGTGGTCAGGGCTATAGAAGAAACACACTTGGCTGTTTCTGGTCTGCCTGATTTTTGTTGGCGACGTCGAAGTTACTTATAGAAGATTTATATACAGAGGAAGAGGATGCATAGGAGTTGTCATCTCAACAGTTCCTTGCTTTGAACTTGGTTCAAATTGTAATTTTGTACAGTGTGTTCATGTGATTCGATGAACAATTTGTAAGCAGTTACTCATAATCTCTTGAGGAAATTTAGTCATCGCCAAAAAGTGTCGATGCATGATTACTTTCATATCTTTTACCAGAAAGGAATCATATTATTATTGTTGAAGAACATCATTACAACAAGGAAACAGCTCTGCAACTTTTGAATCTTGATCACGTCGTCAATCAAAAGCTGGTCGATCACAAGTCCTGTGAACATTTATTCAGTTTAGTTACATATATGTATATGCTAATAATAGTATGTAAATTATGCTAGATAGGTGAATTATGGTACTATTTTGAGTCCCAAATGCTTCTCAGCAAATTCCACCAGGTTCTTGATCTCATGCTCTACGATGAGGCCATTGCCATCAGCATCCGCAGAGCATAGCCAGCGCCTTCCCTTCCACCTTGCGAATCCTTCTCCGGTGTGTTGGACGGCTGCCTGAAGTCCTTGTTTGCTAATCCGGCCCTCTTCGTCGGCATCAAACCTCTCTAACCACTTCTTGAACTCCTCCATAGTCATCTCATCACCTTTGTTGCCGCTGCTTGGAATGGAGCGATATGCTAGGAATGCCATAACCTCCTAGCTGCTACTAAGTATATAATCAGAAAAGTTTCAAATTCTCTCTCTAGTCACGACACAATCACAAAATAATGAAATGTGCAGAGGTTCATTGCTCAAATTTATACTACTTTCTTCTCCTTGGTTTAGACATATGACAAACATGCAAGGCCAAGACGACGCCAAGTTATTATTGTTGTCTTTGTCTAGAAAATTGAATAAACAAAACTAGGAATTAAAAAAATGTACTTGTCTGGGTCAGTGGCTTGGTGGCAAAGAATGTTTACTCAACAAAAAGGGGGAG
>JAYMTT010000781.1:0-11502 GCA_036898025.1 Hypseocharis bilobata
TTGAGGGTGGTTTAAGTAATTTCAGAAAACAGAGGGGGTGCATGTAATTTGTCCTCAGGGGGTGCAGTGCAAGTAATTTGCTCAAGAAGAAAATATATAAAATATTACACAAAGTACAAACGAAGAGTAAATACAAACAAAAACTACATGAAAACAGCCGTCCAACCCCTTTGAATATCTGCTAAAGATATTCCCCTAAACAAACCCGAAGCAGCAGCCCAAAGAGATGCAAAGAAGACAACCCTATCCCACAATAGAATAACACCATAAACTGATCCTCAAATTTCCTATTATTCTCCCTTGCCAAAGAACCCACAAGATTGCAGAGGACACGCATCGGCACAAAACCTCTCTTTCTAGAACCATATCCCACATATTTCATGCATAATATATCTCTAACTGTATAGGGCATGCTTACCCAAAAAAACAAGAGTTTCAGCTGAAAAAACCCTGTAGCCTGAATTCGTCAAACCATAGTACACCAAAAGAAATAGCAAACATGCAGTTGGTATTTAAGAGGCAACAGGATTGAGTGTCTTACGTCAAAAATATTATCATACTCCTCCAACAGAGTTGTAATGATAGCTTGAGCATTATTAGCGGCATTTGCAGCAGCAAGAAGCTGGGCAGAATTATCACCGTTGATATCAAAGTCATCCTCCAACTCACATTCACCAGCAAGTAAAGGGCGTAAGAGCAAGGGTGCCATGCAAGCAGCAACAGCAGATGGAGTCATCCGATTCTCATGAGCATGAGAAGAAATCGTGTGCATCATCTTCAGAATTCTGAAAAAAGAAAGTTTCCGAAAGTCAAAATCTAGATTCAAGAAAAGAAATTAGAAAACCGAGTAATGGCCAAGAACCAATCAGCTCTGATAACATGTTGATTTTACAACCCAGAAGCTAAGCTATCATGTGGAAGGGTAAAACTGGTACATGAACTGGACTCAAACGTCACAAACAATATGTGGGACACCTCAACATACAAGAAGACTAGATCTTAAGTCCGTAATTTCTAAAGCCCATAAATCCAACTTGAAAAATACACCTACTTTACAAACTAGACATAAATTTAGTCCATATGTATATCATGAATAATGAACAAATTCTTAACAAGCGCCCACTCTTATTCAGTTCCCATGACTCCACCTTTAAAGTTGCAACTATACAACAAAATTTAAATTACAAAAATATAACATTGAAAACCGAATCTCAAAATATAAAGGCTCAACTTGAAGATAAAGCAAAGAGCAACAAGAAAACACGGAATTAAAAGGAAGGGTAGAATATCATTTATGAGAGAGAGAGAGAGAGATCACCTCTGCAATAAACGACGGTTCGGTTCAGGAAATGTTTCCAATATTGCAGACCGCATTGCATTAACCTTAGCTTCCTTCCGATCAATTTCTTTATCCAATGAAACAGCAATGCAGCAGCATCAACAAGTATCAATACACTGACTAAGAAAATCATCAAAATCTATAACAAAATGAAATGTAACAGAAATCGATGCCGACTATCTTAGAGAATGTTTAAAAGGTAAAAACT
Organism: Hypseocharis bilobata; assembly: GCA_036898025.1. NCBI lineage: Eukaryota > Viridiplantae > Streptophyta > Magnoliopsida > Geraniales > Geraniaceae > Hypseocharis > Hypseocharis bilobata. The sequence continues at coordinate 1,548 of JAYMTT010000781.1, forward strand.
CAATGTATAAAAAAGAACAGCTTATATAAATATACAAAATATATTAAATTTCAACTAAAATCCAAGAGAAAGCAAATAGAAACAAAAGGTATGGTGACTGTAAACGAATTCATGTAATAGATCAACGGATCTTATGATTTTCTATTAACTGAGTATTCAGCTTGCCGTCCAATTTGATAAACAGATATATTCAAAGTCACATCCACAGTTTTGCAATTCTTTCTCTATTTCCAATTAGATTTAACATATTTTGATTAAATAAAGTTTTGCTCGGCATCCATGAACTGAATCTGCATCTGCATGCATATGTTTGTGTAATTTTATTTTTGTGGGTGTGTAGTTATATGCATATAGAGCCATCTAACACCTTCAAATATGTACTTAATATTTCTTCAAACATTTCATTATATAACCATTGAAGTGCTTAATATACATTAAGAAAGAGATGCTACAACCATCCATGATCAAAATCGTGATTGTACTTACTATATGCCTCCAGCAATGCAGTGCAGCAAGATGCTGGAACTGGAGAAGAGGGTAGCTCCCGAAGAACATGCTGCGGATCAAACAGCTGGGATGAATATTGATTTACATGACATCAAAGAGAATCAACATAATTGCCATGAGGTAGCAACGAAGAGTACCTTAACACAGTCACCAACAACGTGAGCATCTTCATCAGAACCAAATTCAGTCTTGCCTAAGAAAATTATAGGAAAAAGAATTAGGAGATAATCTTGATTTTGAGAGCTCACTGCAGAGAGACCACTAACAAGATAAATAAATGTCTTCCCAATCCAGTATGAAAAACAAAACGAATTTTCAAACTGAAAAGAAAAGGTACCTTGCTCATATTCTTGAACTCTGCGGTCTACTTCCTCAACATCGGCCGACTGTCGCAAAATTCCTTCTACTTTAATTCCTGGTGGAAATATTACGTGCAATAAGTAGATATCACATAATGGAGAAGGGAAAACTTTGTATTTTGCTTTGATAAGTTATATTTCCAGTTTATTTTTCCAATATGATTTTCTTGGCAGTCAAAATTAACAATCAGCAAGGTTAAATACTCAACAAATTTCAACAAGTTTCCAGCCACAATATGGTGAAAGCATGCTATGGATTGAATTATTATAGTTGAAGACCAGTAAGCAGCACAAAAGGTACCAAAAAGTTAATCCAACTAAAACCCAACTTAGGTTTAAGAATCTCATCCAGAGTCCACCTCCGACTAGTAGATTGTATGTCTAAATCCTAAGACAGGCATAGAAACACAAACATGTAAGCATATGCATATGCATATCTACAACAAAACATATTCATATACTAGATAAAAGTGGAACTGGTCTAGAGAATTATAACCATAGTATCTAGAAAAAGGTCGGTAAATACTACAAAAACGACATACAAAATTGTAACCACACTAATCTAGAAACCTGAATTGGCCAATAACTCCTGTAAACTTGATACGCAAACCAACAAGATCTCTATGGGTAACTTGCACACACTAAAGTTGGGCTCAAAAACGGCATCATCCAGTTTCCATTAGCAGTGAAAGCTTCCAATTCAACATTCACTTTATTTCTTTTCATCTTCTTCTTTCTCTCTTTCCCATCTCATCTTCTTCCAGCTTCGTTCTCCCTTCCCCATCTCATCTTCCCCTTCCTTCTCTCCAATTTCCTTCCAAATAACTCTTCACTTTCCTCTAATCAGAGTTTAACTGAAAACAGCCCCTGCTGACTTTAACTCCTAACAAATCAAATCAGTAGAATGTATCTTTCTAGCTTTGACAAGCCAAATTCCAGACACCCACTTGCCGGAAATGCACAGCCACCACCGAATATGACACGTCATTTTCTGGATTTCAACGGGTCACCATATATCAGTATAAGCCTCTAATTGAATCTTTTTTACATTCTCTCTCCACCTAGACCCTCAATTCGTTACTTCTTGATCCTTCTCCATATCTTAGCAAATTGTTAAGGTCAAATCCATGCAAAATTAGAAGCAACACAGATGACATTAACCTCACAAATTGCAGACAAACAGAGCAAACCCATAACACAGTCGGCAGATCCCAGAGATCTCCAGTCAGATCTGATTCAGGATCAGGACTACCCTCCATCAATGCAAAATTATAAAATTACGTTCTTCTTTTTGTACATCATATGGTCCAAAAAACAGGGCAAACACATTGATTCAAAAACCCCTAGAAAGAATGTGAAGCAAACCAACAATAAAGTTACAGAAATAGAGATGGAAGCAATCTGATTATGGAAATTAAGCAAAAAAGATAAGTGGTGTATCGGTAAATTTATGTAAGAAAATGAAATTTGGAAATTTCGGATGGGGTGGTGATTTGTTTGTGGCAGGGTGGAGGGGCAATTATGTCATTTCCTAACCTTTTGTCCGTGTGGCACTGGCACTACACATGGCATGCATGTCTTCATGCCACATCAATGTTGCCAGTAAATTTTTACAGATCCCGAGGTTTCGGGTTAAGTAGCTACCAACCATATTAGTCCAATGGAACCAATTTCAAGTTATTGCATCTTGACTGCCATTGTCATTTGGGTGCAAGTCCAGGCGTGAAAGGGGCATTTAACCCAGATCTTTATTTATATAATTAGAAACACATGGAAGAAAATTCTTTATTTTAAAGAGAATTTCACAATCAAAACGTCTAGCGCCTACTTGTCACATTTGCTATGCATCCCACCTACACTGTCAAGATTAATCAGATATACAGACGATGAAACAGAATAAGTGTCCCTTTACTATCTAGGTAACTAGAAGATTGCTACGATAGCCAAAAGACTGTCAACAATGTGCCAGAAGAGCTTCATCTTCCACATTCATACACCCAAAAGAAAGGAAAAGAACACTGTGGCTTATAGAGAAGCTTTACAACAACAAACCTAATGATATCGTCAAATCAAAGCTTACCAAACTTCTCAAGAAACCGAAGGGCTTTCTCAAGAAAAGAAGGACCTCCATCAATATCTTCTAGGGCAAGCAGAATTGGTCTTCCAACAACCAAAGATTTGACGGGGCGTTTATCCCTCCCTGCAGAAAATTATAATTTATTTAGTGAAAATTAATATTAAAGGATATTTTTTCATTACAATTCCAGAGGCATCCACCTTGGAGGCTCAAAATTGGATAGTGTGGTAAAGAGTAGTCTAACCAAGTAAAAAGCTGATGTTTTCACACTCTGCCAATGGACATTAGATTACGTATGGACCAAATGTAAGGCATGCAACTTTGCAAATGATACATAATAGCACTCTTTTTTAACTTTGAGCAGTCTTGCTGTAACTTGTGAGTGAAAGGAAGATAAGAAGAGTGCAAAAAGGGCTACAGGACACAGACATATTTGTATACACATGCATACATAAGCTAGCTAATAAAAGAATAGACAGATGCCAAAAATATTGAACAAATAGTAAACGTGTAATAACAATGAAGTACACACATTGATGGAAAGACCCGTCAATAGTATCAGTAGTGTCATTCCGGAATATCCCATTGTGTCCCATTACAAGGGCAGCACTTGGCGCCTGTGCAAGAGCATGTTCTAGGGCTGTTTTCCACTCGTACAAATCCTCTGATGTCTCAGCCTAAAATATTGAAAAAGAAAATGAAGAAAGCGTTAGGAGAGATAATGAGTGTAAGGGTAGAAATATACAAATCATATACAACACCAAGAAAGAATTCGGAGTTGCACAAAGCACTAGCATATAAAGCACCTTAAGGGTAAATGCTCGGCCATCACGTCCATCAGGAAATAATACAGTCAAAAGTTTTTTATCTTCTCTTACAACAACACTGCAAAATAAACAGGGGCAACCATTAGCCAGATTACAAAGAAACTACTCCAAACAACATACAGCAAAACGACATACCTCCCTGAATTGTTCAAGTCAATGCCTCCCAAGGTCAAATTTACTTCACCACCCCTTTGCGGGAGTGCACTCTGCATAACAACCAAATAATGAGTACTTGTTCCCATTTTTTTTCCTTTTCTTGAACTGGACAATTCTCTCAATAAATTAACAATCAGCAAAAGTATTATGCATACTTCTATATGATGCTGTCAAAAACAGATCTAGACATATTTGAGGTTGTCATGGTTTATATAGTGACTAGCATGGATCCTCGCTATAAAGTATCTTTTCATCTAAAAATCTATGCTGCATTGTGCTGGCACTACCACACCAACATGACCTTGTTACTACTGTAAATGCAAGTACTCAAACCAACACAACCACCATTATCGCCATGTTGTGAGTATGCATTGAACGTGCCAAATAATTATTTGTGACTACTTCCACTTCTAGCTTATAAATGATAACTAAGAGTTTAAAATTCAATAATCACCATGGTTTTGTGATAACAAAAATGTACCAATATGTAAAGTACAGTGTGCAGAAAGTAATGGAACTTGCACCTATAACATTTTGTTAATTTGATAATCCACACATACAATTTACAATTATGTCAGCCAAGTACACCAAGATATAATGACGAGAGAACATATATGCACCATTTTCAAGACTAAAAGAAATACAAATGCAGATTACAATATTTAGAATATGCGAGAAATTGCTGCTAGTTTCTAGTAATGCACCAACAAACAGGACCGAACTATATGATCTGGAAAGAAATAGTCAATACTAACAGGATCATTTTTAAAGAACACCAAAGAAGTGCGTGTGAGGATAAACCATCGCTTCTTCCAAGACTTCCAGCCTATTCCTGCAGAAATCCATCATTAATATCCATGAGGATAGCAAAATGAAAAAGTTTGAAGTAAGTTCACATGATAACATTACATAAAAGAATATAAAAAGTAACATAACATTCTTCACATGTTGGTAAACTCTTTAAGCAATCAAAATAAGTAATGTGTCAGACAATAATGAATATTCATGCCATATATACAGGTCAAAGTCCAAAAATTAATACTCCCTCCATCCCACAATAAGTGTCCTATTTGAGTTTGCAAACATTAAAGACAAATTTGTAAGTAGTTGACATTCCACTTTATACCCTTATAACAAACTCAAGTTGTTACAACTAACTGCTACAGAGGATACTACTTGAAAAGTGAGTAATTTGTTAAAGAGGAAAGCGGACACTTAAATTGGGATATTCATTTTCAGTATAGTGGACAGTTAAAGTGGGATGGAGGAGTAACAATCTCCGATTGCTTCAAATCAGTATCAGGAAATGTCCAATTCGAAAACATGTTCCAGAATTATGTAACATCAACACATGGTTGAGCATAAGATGAGATCTTACTGGCAGAGAAAAGAAATTTAGTAACAGAAAATAGCAATTTGTACAAACATTTTACCATTGAGGACGAATGCCAAATTCCCAATTGTCCAAGCTCATAAGAGAAATCTCTCTCTCTCTCTCTCTCTCTCTCTCTCTCTCTCTCTCTCAAAACAGTATAAATTAACCATACAAATTTCAATTCAACACCTATGGTTTATTGACATTACTGTATGAAATTGAATGTCAAAACATTAGATACTTGTTTTGTGAGTTAAGAAAATGTGCAGGATGGCTGTAAAAGGCTGTTACATCCACAAGTGAGTGTCACAATGCATATTTGTAAAATAGTAGTTGTTTTGAAGAGTGCATGTACAAAACTACATCAGTCGTATGTTCACATACATATGACAGCAAACCAAACAGAAAGAGAAAATTTTCCGCCAACCTTTTGAAGATATGAAAAGTGGGCCACTCTTGAAAACCTGTCAAATCATTTAGTGTTAGAAGCATAGATGATCATTAACTGCTGAGACTTCAGTAATAACAGTTGATACATTAAGAAACTTCGAGGAGACATCAAAGCAGATACAAGCATTCAGGTTGCCCCAGTAAATTTCATCAACAAATGAGAACAGCCATCATTAAAGAAACCTATGCAGCTCTGAACCCATCATTTAATAATATCCGAAAATGCTATTGAATTTGATTACATTTGAGCACACACATACACTGTTATTAAACTAACATATGTTGTTGCCATACCATTTTCCAGACATGCAGGAGCTTTATGATTTACTTATCCTACATAGATGAAATACTTCAAAAATACTACTGCATTTTTCTTTTCAAAAGAAAACTGTCAAAAGTATTGAACCTCTCACATATCAAATTCTGAAATGACACAAACTATGGAAGACAATTTTGTTGATTATGGGAAGAAAAGACATTAGAAAACAGAGATTCAAGGGAGAATTCTTGTCAAATGCTGATCGTCATCATATAGTTGTACGAAATCACAATAAAGTACAATGTTCTTTACAATTTTTGACTAGTAATAAACAAATCCTAAAATATTCATTTTTACCCTCATATGACTTACCTCTGAAATTAAGCATTTACTCGAATTTTCAAGAAAGTAATGCCATAAACCATAAGTATGGCATTATATCAGATACAGTAACGAGCTTTTCATGTAATCCAAACATTTCACAAATTCTGCCCATAACAAACAAGCTAATGCTTTCATTTTCATGAGACAATATCACAAATTTTAAATTTCAATTCTTTTCCACTGGCTCATATATCCTAAATACAGTACCCGGATAACATAATAAAATTACTTGCAAGTATCAACACCGATGCATATCCTCGAGCCCACTTAAAATAACAAAATTCAGAAGTTTAAAATGTAAACAGTTCCGTGGAAAGAAAATTAAGTGCATTGAAAGAAAGCAAAGAAACTGAGTAAAGTAAATCCCAGTCTAATTGCTGAATGGTGGGGTGGGGATTTTGAGGGCATTTTGGGGGTGATCAATTTTTTTTACCATCTTGGCTTCTCACTATCTAAACATAGTTCATTGTTCTACGCAATATGAAGCTTAAAATCATTCCACTTATATACAATATAAGTATGAAGTAAAGCAAAAACTCTCTTCTATATTCTTGTAGTTGTTCACATCAATGCAATTTAGCAATCACTACCAAGATCTTCCAACCTAAGTTCAAAACCGATGTTTGGCAGTAGAATGCATGGAAAAAAAATTATGCATTTTAAATTTCAAAATTTCCACTTACTAACATCCCATAAGAAAAAACAAAACAAAAAAAAAACCATTTCCCTCGGTTGCGGAGAACTTTCCATAAAACCCTTGCTCAGTAACCATAAGATCCAAACAATTCCTTAAATTTCATTTCTTCCCCCCTCCCTTTCTATTCACAAGAACCAAACAGAACCATACGAGCCAACCATACCGTATTCGAAGCACCAGCTCGAGGACGCTCGAAAGCCGCTAAGGGAGCCGACATTTTCACAGATTAACATTGAGAGCGAGCTCCGCCAAGCTATATTCACCTACAATGCTAAGCATTTCATCCAAGTGAATCGCCCGCGTACAGCATTGAGTCGACCCGGCAGATAGCGAGTTGGGCTGCAAAATCCAGCTACAACCAGATCGGCGGGGCCTAGAATCGGCAAGATCTGAAGCAGGATCTACCGATTAGGGTTTCGATTGTGCAGATACAAAAAGAATAATCAGTAGACAAAACCATCGGTATCCCTATTACCTTTTTCTCTCTCCGTCTGGACTGGAGAGCTACTGGATGGATAGATGGAGGAAGAAGAAGAAAAAGAAGAGGAAGAGGAAGAAAGAAGCACCACCCAAAAGCTACTGTAGCTAGCAAAAGCAGCTAGCTAGGTGAGGTCAGAGGTGGGTGTATTTTGGGAGTAAATTATCGCAATACTTTCTGCGTAATTTTCTCTGGGTTTCTCATCTTGGCTCGCATTGGATTAGGTAGAGAGCAATAGCAATGAAGGTTGTCGTAGTAATATGGTAAGGTGCGTGGGTAAGTCTTTGCTTTTCACCTACTACTTTTAGTTGTAGCAAGTATAGAGAGAGAGAGAGAGATGAATTGTGAAGAAGAAGAGGTTGAGTCATGTGCAGTCAAGATACGGTCATGTCCAGTCATTATCCAATGTGAACATGCCACGTCAGCAACAGATTAAACTCTTCAATTTTTGAAAAAATTTCTCCGTCTAAATATTTGTAATTTTCCTTAATTTTGCCAAATCACAGTACTTTTTCTTTTCTTATACAGTAGTAGTATTTTTATCACAAATGCATACTTATCTATGGAAAATAATTTGTAGTAAGCACTTTGAGTTGACTATAATTTTCTTTTAAAATAAGTTATGCAGTACTATATGTCATAGATGTCAAGTTCATAAATTATTTTCTATGATTTGAAAAGTAATTATAATAAAAAATTTAAATATACATGATATACGCGATACAAATTGATACTCATTCGTGTTATTTAAATTTTTTATTGTCAATAGTATAACAAACCATTTGTTGTCATCCATTAAAATAAATATGTGCATGTATAAGAATTAATTATGATGAAAGAATAAACTAAAATAATATTGACCTATTTTTGGTAATATTTTTTCACTTAAATAATAAAAGGAAATTGCCTCAAAATATTGATTAGCAAATCAAAATATAACATATAAATTAAAATGAGTAAAACCAAACTCAATTGAATTACCCCAATAAACTTGCAAATGAAATGGGAAAAACAACTTAAATCAACAAATCAACTCTATGATATACAATGAACCAAGCTCCTTCTAAATTTATCTTATGAGTTATGTTAGGTCATTTGGTTCAACTAGTACTAGGAATTAAGAACTAAAGAAACTATCTTCACAAAATAATAAATAAATAAATTCAACGTGAAATAAATGTGAAACAAATACTAAAGATACTATAAAACCAAAAAAAATACTAAAGATACTAACATCTTTTTCTTCTATATATATATATTGTGTGTGGCATGGTGAGCAAGGGAAATGAAATTAAAGAAATATACGTACCAAATTATCTCTTTTTTTCAACATCAAAAACAAATTATATCTTTTTTTTATAAGATGTACCAAATTATTTAATTAGTAGTAGTAGTAGTATAATTTAATGGTCCTGCCAAGATGGGAAACAAAGGAAATAGAATTATAAAGGGTCCAATTAATGGCCTATCTAATTTATTAAATGGAGCCACTACCTTGGGAATTTTATGGTCTGTTTGTTTGGGGGAAAACATCTTTCAGAAAAATATTTTCCCATTTTTCTTTTAAGTCTATCTGGTTTTCTATTTTATTTAAACATTTTATATGTGGATTTTCTGTAAATTGGAATGTTATTGGTTTTTCATAAGCCTAACTAGTTATTCCTGTATTATCTATCTGAGCAGGAAATAACATATTGACAAACGGTTGTCCTAATATAATATCCTGAGATAAATCTTTAACCATAATAAAGGGTTGTATTATGCATATACCATCATTAAGTATTCCTGTATTAGTTAACTTATATGTTATCGATAATCTTTTCTGATTTGCTGAATATAATGATTGAGTTGTTTTTTCATAATATTTTGTAGGAATTAATCCCTCACTCATGCAGTTTAATTCTGCTCCAGTATCCAACAACGCTGGAGACTCTACAATATCTTGATATCTATATTGTAGACTTATTTCTTCGTTTGAAAATCTTCTCCAATCTCTATATCGTTCTTCAAGGATGCTATAATGTATTTCGTCTTGAAGTTGATCTAATCTTTTAGTTATTATTCTTAATTCTCTAATCAGATCAAATCGGTTATATATCATTACACGCGAGATAGTACCTCTAGAAGGTCTGATATCTCAGCTAATCTGTAACTTAGATAGATTTCTTCGTGTCTATAGTTTCTGTAATATACTTCATATAATATTTCTAAATTAATTTCAATATTATTCCAGAGGATGGTTTGGATATGGTCTAACCTTTTTCTTATTAATCTATACTCCCTATATAAATCAATCCTATCATATATCATTTAAGCCCTAGCCAAGATGCTAAGATTATATAGTATTTCTACTTGTTTATATATCAGGTTTATTTTTTCTAAATGA
>JAYMTT010000782.1:0-11496 GCA_036898025.1 Hypseocharis bilobata
TGGGATGCGTAACTTGTTGGGCCACCTGGACACGCAGGAACTAAGAACCCGTTTGACTTAGTTACTCAAAAACAGATTATAATTATTTGGTCAAACTAGAAGTGACTATAATCTGAAAAATGAAAATTATAATTATTTTTTGTCTTTATCAAACACATAACTGAAAATTATAATCACTTTAGCTGATTATAATCATATTCGATCGTATTATAATCTAAGCCAAACACCTCATAATACTAACCCACTCCGTTACAATCCACAGGCCGCTCCAATTCCAAAACCCTAACAAAAACCCTCTGCTCTCAACTCAACAGTTTTCAGGCAGGACTAGCCTCTTCCATCAACAATGGCTTCCGTAAACAACCTCAAAGACCTGAAAACACTAGGCAATCAGCTTCTCTCCTCAAAGAAGAATTGCAACAACCTCCCTCTCCTCCTCACATTCATATCCCCAACATCCCCTCCCAGTTACGTTCTCGAATCCCTTCTCTCTCTTGAATCCTTCTTCACCCCAATCCTCCCTAAACTGCCTTCCTCTTCCTCGAAACCTTTCGGCGTCGAGGACGCCAAAAAAGACCCCGAATTGATATTCTACGCGTGGGTGAAGTCGAAATACGATGAGTTCATCCAGGCGCTTATTGATGTTGTCGTATCTCCGCAATCCGAAGACACCCTCAAGGTGGGTTTCTGGGTTTTTCAAGTTTTGAATTTAAATTCGATTGTGTTGTTTCTGTTCTCTTTTAAATTTTGAATCTTTTTGAATTTTTTTTTGTTAGGATGTGGTGTTGGATGCTATAATGAGGTTTGTCAAGCTGGGGAAGGGCGGGAGGTTTCAATCCGCCATATACCACAAGCTTATTCAGAGCATTGTAAGTATAAATTGTGTTTTTATGAGTTCCAAAATGTTATCATTTCTCGATGGGTTGTGGATAATTTAATTATGGGGTTGAATTTACTTACAGGTTAACTCTACCACGAAGGTTGATACTTTGTCATACTTGCTTTCTTCAACTTATTTCAAGTACATTGATGTCCGGTATGATCACGAACTTCATAATCTATGTGTGCCATTTCTGTGCAAATTATTGTCATTTCATTCCTCGTACTGGTTTAATAAAGATAGGGTGATATTCTCAGTAACAGACGATAACTTTACTTTCTGGTATTAACCTGTAGCATCAGGTGTCGCAGTTGTTAAACTACACTTAAATGAAATAGTTAACATTCTTGTATTTTAAGTGATGTCGTGTTTATACTTTTTTCTTTCCTATATTTTGTCTTTTTTATTGAATAACAGAGTCAAATTACTTATTTTGATGTATTGAATTGAATATTTGTCAGTTTATTGTTTATACTTTTTACAGTTATTTTACCTACATCAGCCTGGATAAACTGGCTAAAACTTTAGAGGGGCAAGGCATCTCCGGTACTTTTCCTATCATTGTCATTGTTATAGCTTTTCTTTTAACTTTATTTTTGTACATATGACCTTCCTGGTACCTGAATTTGTTTTTTGATTATTTTATCTGTTCGAGTGCAGACAACACTGAGGATCATTCAAGAGCAAGGTTAGTATAGTCTATATAGTTGTCACTTCCCCAGAAAGTCAGTTTGTGTTCTCTTCCCCTTTCTTGTATGAGTAAGGTGATATCGTGACACTTTGTACTATCTATTTGATAGCTTATGAAAGTGGTAGACTGTGGGACGACAAAAAGTAAAATTGTTACCTTTTGTGCAAAAAGCTATTATGATTTCTTTTGCATGTATTGAAATGCTCATCTGTGTTCCAAATCTCCCATTTATAAGTTCCTAAATGTTCCTCCTGTGCTTATGTGATTTTGGACTCCTTTATAATTTTTCTGCGCTTAGTTTCGACTCCTGCACTGATGTCATTCTCATTCTCTCTTGGATATGCTTTAAAACATAGCATGTATGAAAAGGTTCGATTAGTTTGCTTTAATTTCATGCACTATTCATCTGCTCTGTACCAGAATGCATCAAAGTTCTCATTCGTTACCTGTTGAATCTATGAAAGATTTAGTATATTATATGGTTTTGTTTTATGTGACTTGTTTCATTTGTGTTTTCTTAAACACGTCCAATGAATCTATTGTTCATCACGAGACTGAATATCTGCTGTTTCTTGTAGCATGGAGTCTTCTATTCACAATATACATCATATTCTATCACATATCCCCCCTTTGGAAAGTCAGGATGAAAAGTCTGCTAGTGAGATGTGGAGTGGATCAGGTGATTTGCTTGTTGGTTATATATAGTGTCTATAAAATTTTGAGGGCATTACCAAATTTGTGATTAATTTGTATTAGTCATTCGATGAATAAAAATAATTAGGCTGCCTTCTTATATCTGATGCATTTGGAGTTTTGACTAGCTCGTGTTTTTGAAATCCTTGCTTTTCTTGGTAATATATACTTTTAGAAGTGATCGAGTCATCTAGCCTAAAATCTTCTGCTCCTTTTCTCCTGCAATAAACTTGTTAATCTTTCAATTGATAAATTTTAAGTGTGCATGTTACTTTGATCAGGATTATCAGCTAAAGAAGGTGGCCATGGAAAGAATTCTGAGGAAGATAAAGAGCTGAAAACTGAGAAACATAGCAAGAATGTAACAATATAAATCTGCTCGATTTAATGCCATTATTTCCTTCTATAGTTGTTGAACATGTACATCAACTAGATAGTGTATCATCTTCAACTCGTGTGAGATTAAATTTGGCTTATTGTGTTTCTTTCTGTTTCTTCTTATTGTATTTGGTCAGGGTTTATCTCCAGCCAGCATTTCCAAAAAGATGAAATTAAAGTTTACTAAGGCATGGATTTCGTTTCTTAGATTACCACTTCCACTTGACGTGTACAAGGAGGTAAGCTCACAAATCCAATACTATGATGCTTATATAATGCTCTCAAACCTGCTTATTGTTCTACTGTCATACAATAGGGAAAATGAATCTATCTTTTGTGTGTTGTCTTGAGGCTAGTTCCACACTGATTGCCCCTATAATTCCCATTGTATGCTAAAACCCAGTGAGGCTTCCATATCACCAATTCACCATCTGAAGCCTACCAATGAACTATAATTATAACATTTCAATAATTTTTCCTATATAATATTTGATTTCTAGAAGACATCTTCGACTTAAAGTGCTTTTGGCATATTCTCTTTAAATAAAAAAATAAAATAATAGCACCAAGTTGAAGTCCCATGGTTCAAGCTTTGCTCCTGAAGCAGCGAAGACCTGTTTCCTGATGCCTGATTTAAGTTTATTCCTTTATGTCTCTTTAATGTGGGAAAATGGGCTGATTTTGTTAAGTTCTTTTGGGAAAATGTGAGAGAATATGTGGTTCAGGGTCTTGTTAGGCATATAGGAAGGTTTGGGATTCAAATAAAGGTAGAAAATTTAATTGCACACGTGGTTCAGGGAAAATGGCTTCCTAAAAAACATTTTTAAAGTTTTCTGGTGTTTGGTTGGAAGAAAATAGAAATCAACAGAAAATGAGCCTCAAGTCAACGGAATATGGCCATTTTCTGGAAAATTACTTCCTTTTTGGGTAAAAGTCGTTTTCTAAAGTTTAGAGAGCTCTTACTTCTTGAGCAACCTATGTTTGAACCATCCGTTTGTCATCTCTTCTCTCCTCTATCCCTTCCTCCAGCACTCACCGCCTCTGTAGACATCCATGCTCTTCAAGATGACATGTTCTTCAAATTTTTTCCCCTCCATCCACTCCATAGCTACCAACTAATATGCCAATAGAGGTAAAATCCTAAATTGGGTTATGCCACTCAACAATCTCTCCATTGTGCTAATCGACGAGGTTGAACATAAATCCCTTCTTCAATTATTAGATCGTGAATGCCAGTTTATTTAATTAGTGAATGATGACACAACAAGATTGTCGAATTGGCCGCTGATTTTTGTCTTATGGTTGTTACTTGGATGCACTGCTTGTACTCTTCTTCCAACACTAAATCCAATTTGCTTCCTTCTTCAAATTGGTGAGGCCAGAACTGCTATGCTCCCTACTAGCCCCATTCTCTTAGGCCCCAAACTCATTTTTCTTCAAATGTCAGATTACATGGCCAAACCCAAGCCCCTTTCTTCTTCTATTTTTTCTAATGATAGAGCACATAACCACAAAGAAAACTCTTGGATTTTGGTATTTCCAAAGTGACAATGGATCATATTCTTGGCAGCGTTGTCAAATTCAGATTAATTGAATCAAATTGAGAATCGTAAGCAACAGTTCAATTATTTTACGAGTGTATTCGAGCATATAAATGACAATAGAAATATTAATAGTATACTTTATATATCAAATTGAGGTGGGAGAGCCATGGAGATGTTATAATACTCTGATTTACACATTCAGTGACACTGGAGTTGGCAGAATGTTAGGTAAAAGAATAAAATGTAAATAAATAAATATCAGAGTTGTTGCATAGTGAATAGAAAGAGGAAATTACCCCACAGAAAGGAACTCTAGGGTTGTATGGATCAATATTACTTGTTTTGTTTGTTGTTTCCCAACTATGTTTGCACTTAGTATAGGAATAGAAAACAGAGAAAGAAGAGCAATACACAATTTCCTGAACAAGGAATTTTGTTGCAGTGTGAGAGACAGCAGTACTTCTAGTAAAGAGAGAAAATATGACTAGATTCAGTTTACATTGACAATGCCCTAAAGGAGTTTACTAGTCCCCCACACGAGGTCTTTTTTAAGAAGAAACGATAAGCAAATGTGTTCTTTGCAACTAGGTCTAACAAACTAGACTTGATTCTAAGACTTTAGTGATTCGTGAATCGAATCAATCAAAAATCGTAGATTCATGTCTATTTTAGATTCACCAATAGATTCGCATCGAGAGGCATATGAACATAATCGAATCATAAGATTCGAATCGTGGATCGTAAGACTATGACAACTATGATTCTTGATATTGTCATTGAATCAAACTTGTAGATGAGATTGAGAAGATCGAAATGATTTTTAGAACTCTAAATTGTTATCAGTGGATTGAGAAGGCTGAAATAATTTTGTAAGACTCTAAACTGGGCATTATATGTAACCAATTTTTTTACCCTACAAGAGGGGACACTAAATACTGGAAATTTATGATTTTATTTGCTATTATCATTACTTGGATGTTTATATTGGCTTAGTATTTATTATCAGTAGTTGTAGATTGATATTTTATCTTAGTTGATGTGCTTTATTATTTTATGACCTTCCTGCCTTCTGATCCGCAGGTTCTTGTTACTCTCCATCAGGCAGTCATTCCTTTTATATCTAATCCCATCATGCTATGGTGAACTTGCTTACTATATTTTTTATCAGGTTTAGAATTTTTCATGTTATACAGCATGAGTCTAAATTATTAACTTACCATGTGCAGTGACTTTTTAACAAGATCATATGACATAGGCGGCGTTGTTAGTGTCATGGCTTTAAGCAGCCTCTTCATTCTCATGACACAGCACGGTCTTGAGTATCCCAACCTCTATGATAAACTTTATGCACTATTGGTACCTTCTATCTTTATGGCAAAACATCGGGCGAAGTTTTTCGAGGTAATGCTAAACAAGTTGTTAGTAGTGGTTTTGTGAAGTCAAATTTTTGGACCATTCAACTCTATTTATTTATTAATATTTTATTTCTTAAGTTTCATCAGAAATGGGCTTTGGGTATCTGATAATTTAAAAACATTTTTATGATATATGGAATACCATCAGATCCTGGTTTTAAATATGACTTCTTTGAAATTCTTAGTGGTTAGACTTTCAATCTTAGGGCTACTTGGATGACCTGTTGAGTAGTAATGCATTACACAATGTGTTGTCTACCAAGCTCCTGTTATGTGTAGTCAATTTCTGTATGCTCTAGATATGGCATAAACTTGTTCGGAGAATTAAGGTCAAACCGAACCATTAATACATGAAATTTTCTTTGTTCAAATCTTTTTCAGTGTTTGTTTTGCTCATGTAAAACATCATAATTTCCAGCATACCATGTTTTGCTTGATGTTGCTGATCTGATCTTTGGTGTAAACATGATATGCTCAGACTTGATATAGAATAGGGAATGGAACTGTAGCAAAAAACTGGTGCATGTTTATCTTTTAGCTCATTGCATATTTTCTAATTGCAGTTTATTTTCTGCAGCTTCTTGATTCATGCTTAAAATCACCGCTTGTTCCAGCATACTTGGCTGCTGCTTTTACCAAGAAATTGAGTAGGCTGGCACTTTCAGTTCCTCCTTCAGGATCGTTGGTTATTATAGCCCTGGTTCACAATCTTTTACGAAGACATCCTTCAATAAATTGCTTGGTGCACCGGGTAGCGATACAATTTAATTATCTTATTGTTGTTCCTCTCCTTTTAGCATGCTGCATCTCCTGGCCATTCCTCCTGGATTGACTCTGATTCATGTGATGATACCAGTAGCATCATTATTATTAATTAGATAAATATTGCCTCTTATTACTGTTATGCAGAGCCCATAAGCTTTCTTGTCTTTCTCTTCCATGAATTCTTAAGGCCTTTTCTAAGTTAGGATGGTTGTGTGCAGGAAGAGGGTGATGAAACTACTGCAGATGAATTGAGAGCAGAAAAGCAGATTGCTGACAGCACAGGTGACTCTGGAACTGGAACAGATAAGTCTAGCAGAAAAAGAGGCATTGATTATTTCAACAATGAGGAAAGCAATCCTATGAAGTCTAGTGCAATGAGTAAGTATCTTCTTTTTGTTCTGTAAATTCTCTTCCTCAATTTTGCATCTCTGTAGCCCTAAACTAGCCCAAATAGTCGGAGATGAATTTGTACTATTGTGCTTACCTGTCTTTGTTGTTATCCATGTCTTCTTGTTTGAATTGGCCTGCTTACCCAGTAAGAGGGATAGAAATAACTTAGGTCAGAGCATGTAGATCAAAGTGATTTGCATGTTGTATGCTTCTAGGTATGCATTAATTTCTGCCCACTTGATTATTCCTCTCTAGTAGGAGTACATATGACTGCTATTTTTCATTTAATTTGACATGCAAAAACATATCGATTTTGATGCTCTTTTGGCTTTTCATTTATATGTTATTGAACTCATTTAAATTTAATCACTGCAAACAGATGTTTGGTGCACAAATAAGTCTGTGTTGGGTGGGTGTGTCCTTGTTAACTTCTTGACTTCCAGTCCGTTATTTTGTTTATCATTTTCTGTAATAAATCAGAACTGATGACCTTCGCCACAGACATTTTATCGCAACTTGTATAAATTTGGTTTCATGTTACTATTAAATTGCTCACGACTGTTCCATTTTCCTTTTATATTGCTTATGCTGGTTAATTTTATTCACTAAGATAGAGACTGAGTACATTTTTGCTTGTCTTGGCGGAAGTTATTTTCTATATGAATGTAACTCTTACATGATGATGCCTATTCTTGAAACAGGAAGTTCACTTTGGGAAATTGATACCCTTCGTCATCACTACTGCCCTCCTGTTTCAAGGTATGTACCTGATCAGTAATCACCCCTTGTACTGGTGAATATGTCTGTGTTCTAATATATCTCCTTATGTTTCATTTCTTGTAATGTTATTTTTATTTTTATTTTTTTGCTTTATTAGGTTTGTCTTGTCATTGGAGAATGATTTGACAGTCAGAGCCAAAACCACCGAAATTACTGTTAAAGATTTCAGTTCTGGCTCATATGCAACCATTTTGGGGGAAGAGGTAATTTTATCATTATTTTATGAGAACTGCAGATTAAGTCTAATAATACGGAACAAAATTTAGAAAGAAAATAAAATTGCTTTTACCTGTTCATCTGGTCAGTGTAGATTTTAGTTTGATGTGAATTTTAGTTAAATGACTTTATTTTTCATCTTGTGTTGGTTCGTTCTCTGAATTAATCGAAATCCAAATTTCAGATGAGGCGCAGGGTAAAGCAGATTCCTGTGGCGTTCTACAAAGCAACTCCTACCTCTTTGTTCTCAGAGACTGATTTTCCTGGCTGGACCTTCAAATACGACGATAACAGCAAGGATGCCAATGTTAATAAAAATGGAATCAAATCTGATGATGATGAACACAAATTAAGTTCTGGAAAACGTCAGCGGATAGAGTGCTGGTGAACCAAGAATATCTGACCGAATTTGGGGATGAAAATGGATAGGAATATGATGCTCAACTATCAAATGCATTCTATATTTGTGCCACAAGGCACAGAAAAGTTTTGACCAATCATAGTTTGTTTATGTTTCTCCTTTTTCACTCATGCAATGTGATAGAAATTATATTCTCAAAGAGTGCGGTGAAAAATTTCAATTGTAAAATTACTCATTCATGTTGTATCCATTTTGACTTGATCATCGATACAAGCTCCAGCTTGTTGCCTGATCCTGCAATTGTTGAGCTACATTGAGAATGCATTCACCATACTAGTTTGTAGGTACTGCAGTTGCTGCATCGTATACACTTTACACCTCTCTCTCTCAGAATTGACCTGACTCAATACTAATGTCCATAGACGTAACAAATTCATCAGAGATCCCAGTCTATTACATTATTGCCACTATGTAACTACACTACTGTAGATCATTAAGCCAAAATAATAGTTAATAGAATTAAGAATGCGGAGTCTCCTCTAAGTTAATGAATGACTTCTGCCAACAACATTGCTACAAAAATTAATAACCGATTACTTGTTTGCTACAAAATAATCTTAATATTATTTGTACAGGATTTACTCAAAAGCCAAATTTCCCTTGAACAAGTTGACTTGCTCTTGTTCCTAGCACCAAATGAAGGGGAGGGAACAAAGGCTATTAAGTATCTAATCTAATCATACATCACTGTCTATCACTGCCTGGAGAAGACTCAACCCTTCTGCTGATATACTCCTATTGAGTTTATATTTTGGGATCTCAAGACGGGGTGGTGGGTCTGGGGAGAAACACACGACAACGACTGTCAGATTATCACACGTGTTGCGCTTCAGTGCCTCCCTAACAAGCTCTTTTGAGCATCTCTCGGGATCATTGTGAAGCATCAACTCTTTCCTTGCTATCGTAACTGCACACTGGCTGCTCATCACATCCCACAGCCCATCACAACCTAGTATCAGGAACTCATCTTCCTCACTCAGGACCACCTCCTGCAGCTCAGGCTCTGCACTTAAGGGACATGAAGAGCCTTTAGGACCCTTCATATGCCAGTCTCCAAGGGCCCGGGCCACTGCTAATTGACCGTTAAGGTAGCCATCGTATACAACACCACCCAGTTTCTCAATTCTTAGTCTTTCAGAGATGCAGTTGGGTTTATGGTCTTTAGAAAGCTCAATAGCCCTACCTCGTTTTCCTAGTACAGCTCGACAGTCACCGGCATTGGCGATTAATATTCTCCTGGAAAGAGAAGACACGTTTAGAAGCAATTTATATCATCCTCAGAGACGGATAAGAATGAACTGAAAACAAAAGCAGATCGTAATTGGGCTAAACCCATCATTAAAGAACCCTGAAATAAATATACTCTCCAACAGGAAAATTTCTTATTTGAGTATACATAGTCAATTTACCAGTTATATGGGCCAATGGCCATATTTGTGCAATGATTTGCAATGCGCGTCAAAGTAAAATAAGTAAAATCTACATATACCCATCCCTGCCCTCAGTGTCAGGAACTTGGAAGTCATAATGAAGTACCCTAATTAGCTTGGGATCATCTGCATTGGTTCATCGAGGTAGACGAATTGAATTTGCTGTGAGGCGATATGTATTGCCTGCACAACCTTATCTTCATATAAACTTTCATCATATTTTCTACTACAAATTGGATCAGTCACTATTAGCAAGCATACGTAGCATAGTTCTGCTGTCAAACCAGGATTTGTGCGATTTGCTAATAATGCAGATAAAATGAAACCCAACAAACACTGCAGCATTTAAGACAACTTTGACGATGTCGTATATTTAATTGAAGTAGAACCTTAAAAGTAACTTGACAATAATTAAAGGGGATAAAAAAGATAGTCGAATTTAGAAACAGCTCCGATTCTCACCTTCCAAAAATAAGGGCAGTGAGGGCCGTGGTACCAGAGGAACTGTCAAGAGAACCAGCATCAGCAAATGCATGGTCAGCTTTCAGAAAAGCACTCTTCACAGCTTTCTTCGTGCAAATGGTGAAATTTGTGTCTTCAATTATAAACCTTAAAATATTTTCTCTGATGAATAAAGCAGCATCCGTACCACCATGGCCGTCAAACACCTGCATTATAAAATTAATCATCAGTTCAATACCTCATGCCATGATAAGGATATCACTTTAGATGCCTGTTAAAACTTGAAAGTCCCTCCAATCTACTTGAAAAAAAAAAGGAAAAAAAAACTTGACTATAATTCATAATCTATTATGGTGGCAGCAATGAAATTACGGACCCCATAAAAAGCTCCTGGAGAAGGAAAATGTGCAGTTGCACCTAGACGTTCAAGAAGGTTATCGATACATATGTGTTCATCCTCCATATACAGTTTTGGTCCAATCTCAGAACAGCTTCCAGAACGAAAAACAGGTGCAAATACTGACTTTCCATCTGGCGCTGACTTTATGCTAACAATATCCAATTCCTATCCAGAGGTATTAAAAGGCAATATTAGATGCCACAGAAAATCTATATGAAAGAAACAGAGAACAAAGCAGCTGAAAGACGGAGCCGAACAATCCAAGATCCATGAGAAACATAATTAACATGACTATTAACTCACCAGTTCAGAACCAGGGCATAATTGAGCAGAGCTAACAGAATGACGCATTGCTGAGAGGCAACGAGGAGGTTTCCCAGTCTTCATTGATTTTAACTTGCGCAGAGTCTCCAACTCCTCATCATCCTCAACAGTAACATTCTCCTTTCTGTAACTGCCTTCTAACATGGAAAATGAAGGTGTGTGATCTGTCATTGGACCCATCTTCCCGTCGAAAACATGAACTCACTACTTGAAAGAAAACTGAATTTCAAAAAACTGTTACCCAAAAAATTTCTCAATATGAAATCGGCTGTTCAATGTTGAAGCCAAGCCAACCAACAAAGCTTTTATATTAGAAGAAAAAATCTCAAACAGTAACTGGCAGTATTAATATCAATCTCTCAGCACTGATAATCCTTCAGATATTTTGAGGGACCAAAAAAAAAAAACACCAGAACTTTCTTAACCAAACAAAATTAAATGATTTGATACTTCAAGAAACATGTGAAACAAAGCCAAGACAAGCACAGACCAAACTAGCAAGCAAATTACTAAACTCTCCACAATGAAGCTCACATCTTTAATCCTACCAAATATGGCAATATTCCCCACCAAAAACCAACACCCCAAAAGAAGAATATATTTCAAAAACCCAAATAAGAAAAACACCAAAGCATCCAACATCTCAAAAAACCCAGATCAAATTTCACAAATTTCTCAGAGTCACAACACTTGGATCAATGAAAAGT
>JAYMTT010000783.1:0-11491 GCA_036898025.1 Hypseocharis bilobata
TTTCTGACAAAAAACACTTTCCTTGAAACAAACACACCCTAATAGTTGAAACTTGAAACCAGAAAAAAAAAAAAGGGTTTTCAAATCATATGGAGTGAAATGGGAAGAATCACAATCAAATTCTATTGGGGTGACTGGCTAATTAATCTTTCAGCATTTTTCTTTGGCAAAACAAGACTCATTTTTTTCAGCCAAAAACTGGAAATTTTTGAAAAAATACACCATTTGCAACCATCTTTTTCTTCCTAAATTGCAAAGAACCACCTCTAATGTATACTCACACTGATGGACGAAAAGCTCCACCGTTCAGCAATCACAATCATCAATATTATGCTCGCGATAACAAAATGACAATAGTAGTAGTAATAGGCCCTTCTATGTAGGGTTTTTAAGAAATTACTATCTAGTAAACTAACTAACAAAAGTACTCGAGAAAAGACAAAAGTATGCCACTGATATCAAAAATACAAGGTAAATTACTAACATCTTGATAGAAATAATCTTGAAGATCCATAAACTCAAAACACTCGAATGATCACTTGATAAATTCTCCTACAACATAGATGTTTACATAACCAAAAATTGAAAACATATCTAACGGCCTCGGCCACGTCCGCGCCCACGTCCACGGCCCCTACCACGTCCAACAGGCCTCCCTGAATCAGAAAGAGCATTATAAAGATTAATAAAACTGATGCACGAGAAAAGTAAGTCTATATTACGCAAATGAAACCAAAAAAGGAGAGATTTCCAATACCAGCAGTTGGCTTCTTGGGCTTGACTCTAGGTGTCTCTTCAACCAGCAAAGTCTCCAAATTCAAGCTGTCAGGAAGAATATAGTAGCGGATGTTATTACCTCTCACACTCAAGTGATCCAGAGTCACTGGATTTTTCCCCTTCACTGTAAGTTTAACAGTTTTCAAGTGGGTGTTCATACTAATATCCACACCTGCAACCAGCAAACCAACACACAGTCAAATTAGTAACAGAGAATAAGTATGCTATTTCCAGTTATGAATACAATAATTCTAGAAGAAAATATAACAAGGTTCTCTATATTTAAATAGTTATGCATGCATGAAACGACTCTGACAAATGTGACTTAACCCAGCTAAGATAGAATCACCACAGAGGAAAGAATACTGAAATGACAGATATGCACAATATTGAAGGAACATGCCCTTCTAAGAGTCAAATTATTCGTAGTTGCTTAACAATCTGGAGTACCATAATTGAAATTTATAAAATGAAAACCCCTAACAGCAACATCTGTATGATATTATTGTAGAGCAGATCCAACATCAAAAGAGAAGCTTAACAGGGATTACCAATGTCAATTTTTGCAAAGATGTAGTCATCTGATGTTACAATTTCTTCCAGTAGCACAGAACCATTTTGCACATCATTTAATTTGACGAAAATGTAGCATACTATTTCTAAAGTAACTACACAAAGACCACTTGCACGTATTGTTCAAGGATGCAGCCTAAGAACACTAAATGATGGGGATTTTGCATTTCATTCAAGAAAGACATAAGGCAATGGGTCATGGGTGGACTGAAAAGACAATAGAGATAATTTTGCTAGGTTATAATGAGGAAAAAAGAAGAATAAGCCTTATTCTGATAAGAGGAAAATGCATAAGAAGTTCAAACAGAAAAACTCAACCAAAGGTTCAAAACTACAAATCAATTAGAGCTTGCCATTGCAAGTGGGAAAGGGGGATTATTACAAAGGAAATTGTTTGAGATGATTGTCATCGTAATTGCAGAGAGACAAGAACCAGAAGAGTTTAAGCAAAAATCAGTAGCAAAAAACAAAACTGGGGTCTATGGTTGAAAACGTAGGAGCACTTGGGTTAAGGAATTGAATCACTTTGTCATGATGCTGGAGCAGCTTGCAAGGCAAAGCTAACACCTATAAATTTTCCACTGAAGGCGTAATAAGCAAGCAAATCATCAACGAAGGAACGTGCTGACCTTAACTAAAGAGCAAGAGGACTTTTTGGCTTCTTAAGTTACGAAGGAACATGTGATTAAGGAAGTTTTCAAAAACATGACAAACATCCTGGATCAACCTATGAAATACCTAGAAGTACAGTATACGCCCTCAAAAAATAAATATATTAAAACAAATGAAGCAAACATTAAAACTCAAAAGGAGAAGACCATAATTCGGAAACAAGAATCACATCCAAAAGATTGCCCACTAATGTTATTCCACATTATCATCAATTGAAGTTTGAGAATTACCCCAAGTTCTTCTTATTCTTGTTCTATTTTATAATAAACCAGCCCAAATTTCAACCAACAGCTTGCTTAGCTCACTCAATTAAAAGTGAAGGGTCTTTTTTCTTAAATCTTAATTTGAAATTGGCTTTACTGGTAGGGACCAATTCCAATTCAACTTCACGTGCTACTGATTCCAGATAAGCATCAAGAAAGGGGGGGACAAAAGAGAAATGAAACCTCGGGGGAGAAGGAAAATAGAAGAAAAGGGTTTAAGTACTTATTACTAATCTAAACACGGAGTCTCTCCTTCTCCTCTATGCAACTAGATCCACAAATATAAATGCCATTAAACAAGAGCTGATCCATACAAAGTTACAAACTACAAAGCATACCCACTAAACCCAAAACAGATGACACATAAGATATGGTTCTTGGTGAATCTAAATAATAACAACTTCACTAATAACCTAAGGTCAAGTATTGCAGAGAGTAAATATCAGAACACAAATTCAAAACACTCGCAGTCGGTCACTTCAAACGCATAACACCATAACCCAGAGAAAACCCACAATCTCTAAACAGCATATATGAAAAATGGCAGAAATTTTGCTAAACCCTAAGAAAAACCCTAAAAAGATGCAGTACGAAAATTTCAAGAGAAAGGAACCTGTGATGGTGCCGTGAACAACAGTTCCGTTCTTGAGCTCGATCGAGACGGTCTCATTGTTCAACTTCATCAAAAATCTGCATAATTTTTCACATTAAATTATTAGTACGCAGAAGAAAAGAAAAAAAAAACAGAAAATCGATAAACAAAAAGAAGAAGAAAACAGAATGTTGTTTCAAGAAAAAAAGAAGAAGAGATTGAGACGAGAAGTGACCTAACGAGCTTCATTCTGGGTGGAAGAAGGAAGCGAGAAGCTAGGGCTCGAAGCAACTCAAGGCAACGCCACTGAAGGAAGCGGGAGAGCAGGACCTGTGTCTATAAGGCACTTGCTCCACAAATGCGATCCGAGTTAGGGCTCGAGAATTGCTAGTTGTACCAATTTGAACTGATGATTAAACGACATCGTTCGAGGCTCCCGGAACAAATCTCCGTGGGGCATTTTAGTAATACCAGTGGACTCTGTTGGGCGGACCGACATGACTGCAAGAGCTGAACTGACCCTACTGCCCAGCCCAGCATTGGGTATGTAATGTTTGGGCTCCAATTGGTTTACTAAAATTAAAAAATTCTAGAAATTTAAATATGCTCTAAGTTTGGACTTGTTTAATAAAGTATCACAATGCATTCGCATTGGGTAGACCCATAATAAAAGCAAAATGTCATTTGTAAGTTTGAAAGATTATTTATATCCATGACTCAAACTCGATAATTTTAATTAATAAAGTAGAGACTCTTATCATCTCATCCTATCCTTTGATGATAGTTCCCACGCATATGTTATGTACATGCATGGTTACTTTCAAAAGATAAAAAAAAAGTATGAAACTCATATATGTGTGCGTGTGTGTATAGCATGATTGTGGTATCATAGGTTAACTTTGACGTAGCATACTAAGTTTACCTTTTCTGGACGAGTCAACGACAACTCATTCCACGCCCGACTTAGGGATTCGCGATGAAAATCCTCATTGGAAAATATAAGATTATAAAAAAGAATGTGGCTCAATGATTTAGTGAGCATTATTTATTTATTTATTATTATTAAAGAAATATGAAAATTATACATTATTTACAAAGAGGGTCATTATACGGTAGCCGTCACATAAGTTGGGTAGTTACATAACTACAATAAAGTCTCACAAATTACACATACATGATTTTTGCCAGTTGCAATATCCATCTTACACTATTTATGCATGTTGCAGCCAATACCTAGGACATCCTCCTCATGAAACTCAAAATTTCAAGGTCTCAAACTTAGCCACATGACTAAGGACTTATTATATAAAGTATTTAAGTTATTTTCATAATGGTTTTTTTTCAGTTAAGTCAACAGTATGAATAGTTAATTTTTGATTTGAAGTTATATCACGTATTTCTATAAAAAAAAAGTTATATCACGTATAACTCAACTCATTTATAATTATATGAAAAATTATTTTCTCCTTGCCTAAAGAATTTTGAGGGGAACGGGGACTATGACTAAGGCAAGATTCACAATAAAATTATGAAAAATTGAAAAAAAAATGATTTTAATCACGAGTATCCTCACACCTTTTGGGTATGAGACTAATCTTGTTCGGAGTGCGTGATTGTCCCTCTCAACTAGTACTTTTTCGCAAATTCGAACTTATGACCTTACAGAGATCCTCAACTACTAAAATCAAACATGCCTTACCTCTTGAACCATAACGCGATGCTATGAAAATCTGAAATTAAGACGGCAGTTATAAACGAAATCTATTTTTAAATGACAGTTATAACACTGCAGAACGTGAGCGGCGACCCTGCGATGACGTCGTTTCTGCTGAGACTCCGGTGCTGCGTAATTGTGACGTCGTTTCATCATTAGATTCACACTCAGGTAACGTCGTTTAAGGTTAGGGGGCATTAGGGCTCGGATCAATTTAGGAAAGAGAATCTATATAATTCGATTTGTTTCAATTGCGAAGTCCCGTCAGACGTCAGTTTCTGAATTCTGATCCTCTCCTCCTCCTCCTCCTCCTCCTCCTCCTCTTCCTCCTCTCGCGCTCTCTGCTCCAATCTGGTCCGGATCAAAACCCTAGCATCGGACCATCAAATTCAAGTTCTGAATGCAAGAACAAGGACCGTAAACATGGTAGATTCAATCAGATTTGAGATACTTCTATTACTTCGGTTACAACTACTACTACTAATAGTATTTATTGTGTTTTTCTGCAATTCTGTTGATTGAGCTTAGCTACAGAGCAATTTATACAATACTGTTTGTGTTTTTGCTGCCATTCGAGCTCCTGAATCAATGGTGAAAATGATGAATTTAAAACATAATTGCTGCAATGTGAAATGTAAAAAATTTAAAAAAAAAAGTTTTTGAACATTTTGTGCTGAAACAAATATTGCTTCCAATGCAAGTGATAAGAGGGAAGTTCAAATTGTTTTTGAACTTATAATTGAAAGTTGAAATGCCAATATTGTTCAATGTTAGCTTTTGTAAGCAACAGGAAGTCAAGCATTTCAATGTGAGAGTCAAGTCTCAGTGAAGCTCTGAGTTTCATATAGTGATAGAGATTTTAATGTTTCCGAGTGTTTTATGCTTCAGGGTCGTGAAGGAAGGGACTGGGATCGGGGGCATAAAAGAAAATACCAAGACTATGGTCCTGGGCCTTCTGGTAACCATCAAGGGTTTAGGAACAGAAACCATGGATCTTATGGCGAAAACAACAGAAACCAGGGATCATATGGTGAAAACATGTTACCACCCGGTATGCTTTGAGCTCGTTCAGTATACTTCATTTTTGGTTTTGTATATTATTGATTTGGCTTGTTTTCTTCAGTTATTAATGGCTAATAGATCATTATTTTTATAGCTTGTGATTAATTCAAGTTGTTGGGAAACATTGTATTTACTTCTTAATGTATTGTCCAAAATAGAGATTGATGACTTTTGAGTCCAGAGACTTGAGGAGTGACGTAGAGATGTGTCTCAGAGCATAAATGTACTTAACCATATTAAGTTGAAGTGAAAGTTCTACGATATGGCTGAAAACAGTTGTCTTCTATGTCATGTAGTCCTGGTTATCAAGAAATGATGTGCTCACAAAAATATGCAAGTAGGAATGGAAGTATTTGGATAAAATAGTGAATTATTTTGTTTAATTTTAAGCTGATATACGAACATAGAAATGGATTTGTGTCAAGACAAGAAAGAATAAGATGAATGTTTTGTGAAGTTAGAGAAAGGAAGGCTGGAAGGGTTGTTATTAAGATGTGTTATAGATGGTGGCATGTGTAACTTTATTTGTTATTTTGTTTGTATACATTGTATTTTCAAAAATCAGGTATTCCTCCTTAGAAATGCTAATCTTTGTGAAAGCTATTTCTGGTTAATACATGTATCTTTGTCCTACTAGTTGTTGACCCGTCAATAAAAAATACAAATTTATGCACCCTCTATTTTCTGGATCATAAATTTCCTTGTATTGCAGGTTGGTTGGACTGCCCTGCATACGGTCAAGAAATAGGTTATATAATTCCTTCAAAAGTCCCACTGGGTGAATCCTTCAATCAATATATTCCTGGTGAAAAATACACCCCCAAACAAGCCATTTATCAACAGAGACTTTTAGGGAGAGAGGTGAGTATATTGAACACAGAAGTTTCTTCGCTATTTAACACCTTATGTTAGAAACTAAATTATCCATTCCTTTGTAATTTTAAACTTAAATTAAAAGGGAAAACAGCGTATTGATAACGGTAATTTAAAGTTTCAGTTGATTTCTTATCAATTGACATTAGGAATGGGATGCTTTTATTATCCATCCCATCAACATTTGGTCGTTGTGGTTCACGAAATTCTGAAAATTTGTTTTGGCAGAATTTCAATATTAGTCCTGTTTAAATATATGATGATTTGAAAGTTGGGAACATATATGTGTGTGTACATGCATGGTAAATGTGCCATTTACGGTTTAATGTATACTCTGAATAAAGAAGACAGACATCAAGGGTGTTTATGTGTGAGCGGATATGCAAGTTTCTGTTTGTAAATCCTTGCAAAGGCATCGATATGTTGATATCCTGTCTCTTTGTAATGTGTAAAAAACAATCTCATGCAGTATGGTATTGGTTGGGCCATTTGGTGCTTTTCTAACATGATTGTCACCTATTAAAGAAAATGAGGTCTAGAAATTAACAAATCCTATCATTTGCGAATGAATGGTGACCCAATCATGGTTTTTTTTTCCTTCTAAATAGTACAGGAGGTCCAATTTTGATTAACATTAAAAAGTGTGAAAGAAGATAGCAGAGGAACTAAAATGAAATGAAAGAGGGATAAAAGAGAAAGTAAAGGTTTTAAAAATTTGGGGTAACGTAATGGATACATAGAGAGGGATATATGTCTTTGCAGCATGTCCAGGGAAGGCCATCCATCATTTGGGCAACATGCAAATAGGCCCTCAGAAAATGAAGGGAAAAAAAAAATGAAGAGTTTGCAATGTCGTTCCTGTTTTACACGCTTACTGCCCAATGTTTGTTATCTACACTGTCTCTGGCTACATGTAATGTACCTTGTGAACAACATCTTGAGTATGAACTTTATTGATTTTTCAGCTTGGTCTGGTGATTGACCTAACAAACACTAATCGCTACTATCCAGTATCAGACTGGACAGAAGAAGGCATTAGTTATGTTAAGGTAAAAATTTGATCTTTGTTCCTAATTATGAAGACTTATTATATGCTGGTTGCATCTTACTCTAACATGTTTTTAATTTTCATGAGCCAGATTAGATGCAAGGGAAGGGACTCTGTACCTGATAGTGAGTCTATAGATAAATTTATGCATGAGGTTAGCTTCTTTTATAAATTTCTTATGTTCTTTTTATCTAACCTCTAAAAATTTTTATATACCTTTTCAGACTTTTACACACACACTACATGTCATTTGACAGTACTACGTTCAACCTCGTGGCTTCTTCTTCTTCTTCTTCTTCTTCATCTTATTTTTATTTTTAGTAGCACATGCTTGAAAGATCACTAGAGTTTTTGTAAGGAATTGTAAGTGTCCTTGCAAATAGGCTATGTTTAAGTAAAAGTGTTAATGGTTGATGCTTGTTACAAATTGTTCTTAGGTTTCACAATTTTGCTCCGGACAGACACATCCAAAGAAGTATATTCTAGTCCACTGCACACATGGGCATAACCGCACAGGCTATATGATTGTTCATTATCTCATTCGTACAGAATCAGTTTCTGTCACTGAGGTAGCTACCATGACTTAATCGTTTCAAGTTCTTATTCTGACTGACTTTGTCCAACACTGTACCTATTTCTCTTCTAAATTGGGCTGTCTGTCAAGCAGGCAATAGATAGATTTGCGAGAGCACGTCACCCAGGAATCTACAAGCCGGATTATATTGATGAACTATACATGTCTTTTCGTGAAAGGAAGCCTGAACACGTTGTTTGTCCTCACACTCCCGAATGGAAGAGATCTTCTGATCTTGATCTTAACAATGAAGTTGTGGCAGGTCAAGATGATGATGGAGCTGCTCATTTGCAGGTATATAGTGTTTGGAAAGTAATTACTTACTAATTTCTTATCATTTCTTTATACAACTTTGCTGGGAGCCTAAAAAGTGCTTAGCTGTCAAACACTTAACATTAGAAACACTTATCTGCAAGACTGAGCTTTAAATATGTAACAGTGTTTTGTTTCAAATAGTTGTATGCTTCTTAATTTTATCATCTCTTGAGTATGTTATTGTCTATTTGCATTCTTTATTATGTTGCCGACATTGTTTTTGATATATGGATTTTTACATCCAATTAATATTCCATTTTAAAAGTAATGGAAATTATAATCACCTGTATCTGTCATTAAAAGCTTATGTGGTTTTGCTGCACCTTTCTGGAAATGGAATCTTGGGTTATGTTGCTTTAATATTATTGTAACGTGATCATATTCAAGTAGTTCATTTGGTTATTGCTAACTGGATGCTATTATTGATCCCAGGTTTTATTATGTCCATGGTTTGGCTAACATATGATGGAAAATAAAAAATAATCCATCATTTCCTCTTCTGATTATTGCTTTGAAATATTGTAGGAGAATCTTGGGAGAAGTGAAGTAATGACAAGTGATGATGTTTTGGGGGATACAATACCTTTTAACCAGCTACGAACAATGCGACAAGTCTGCTACGACTATCTTAAGCTGAATATAGGGGTAGGCACTTTGAAAAGTGTTATGTATTTATGTTTGTCTGAATTAAAAATATTAACAGGTTGATAACATATTTTCTTATTGTTTGTCAGAGTTGTTTTGAAGAATTATGTTATTGTTTTAACGTGGCCTGTTATATTTTGAACCCTTTAAGACATTTCGTTTTTGTTTATAAGAGTTTGAAATTGTTTTCTTGTCATTATATAGAAATATTCGGATTTAGGTATTGAAATTTACTTGGGACCTGGTTGAAATAAATGGAACACCCTTGTTATTTCTAATTCAATTTCTTATATTTATTTTTATGTGCTGAAATTGTTAGATTTCGAAATGTAAATAATTGTCATTTCATTGAAATTTTCAATGCTTCTAATTTTAGTACTTGATTCTTTAGCCCTTTCTATTCTTGTATAAGATAGTTCCTAGAATAACTCCTTGTGTTGGTCTTCAGGCAAAAGGAAACCCACAATTTCCAGGGTCACACCCAGTTTCTCTCAACAGGTTTAATCTCGACCTATTATTTTTATTTTTCATTTTGTACATCAATAATTTTATCTAAATTTATTTTAAGCATCATAAATTGTGTCTAACTCCAATTGAACAATCGTGCTCATTTGTTGAACTACAACTTAAGAGGAAATGAAGCATACATGGACGGCCTGGTTTATATTTCAAATATAAGTAGAAGCTCATCTGTATACTTTAGAGAGGAGCCATCTCTTTTGGGTAGCTCAGCCTGGATATCTTGCTTAGTGTTATTTGCAAATTGTATGGTGTAATTCTAACATGTCATTTTGGCACGCTAGTAGTATTAGGTTGCTTGTACTGAAGATTACAACATGTTTGAACACTCTGTTAGTTTGTTTTTGGTGGCCTAATTCTTTCAAGGTGTTCATATTTCAACCTGGGTAGGAGTATAATATCTAACTGATTGGTTATGTGCATAAGATATATATGAGTGTGGATTCGAAGAACACAAATTACTTCTGGCAGAGCAGGTCATAGAAAGTTATAATTTTGACTCTAAACTGAAGGGGAGATATCAACTGTCCCTTTATTTTTTGCAATTTTATTTCGTGGTTGGCCTAGCCTGGAGGCATTAATGTCACAAAAACTTCACTTAACATCATATTCTTCTTTTGCTCAAAACAAGAAAAAGATTCTTTATCTGAATAGAATAAGGTTCTTTATTTCCTCGATGACATACATTTTTTTCTCCCTGCTGAATAGCGACACTATTCTTATGTCTTTATTGATTTGACATGTCATTCTCTAAACTTTGCATATATCTGATATGCAGAGAAAACCTACAATATTTAAGGCAACGCTATTACTATGCAACATGGAAAGCTGACGGAACGCGATATATGATGCTTATAACTGGGGATGGATGCTACTTGATTGATAGGAAGTTCAACTTTCGTAGAGTCCAGATGAGGTTTCCTTGCAAGTATGCAAACAAGGTCTCTGTGCATGTAATTTCTATATGATCTATTTTCTTTGTGCCTTGTACAACCTGTATGATATGGCTTCTATCTCTCTTCCTTTCTTTTTTCCAGAGCGCACCTGAGAAGACTCACCACTATACATTACTTGATGGAGAGATGATAATTGACACCGACCCAAATACACAGAAGCAAGAAAGAAGATACCTTATTTATGATGTGATGGCAATTAACCAAATGTCTGTCATAGAGGTTAGATATCTAAAACCTATACTCGAAATTTTTTTGGTCTACTCTCCATGACTTAGGAACCCTACATAAAATTAGTTGATTATATATTGATGTTGACTCATTGTTGTGCCGCTGAGTATGATGCCTTGTTTCAGCAATGATGAGCACAACCTGGTGTCTTTGGAACAGACAAAACATGTGGCCAAGATTGGAAGTATTATGGTCTTGTTAGATTTATATGATGTGTTACTTTATTGACGTCAGTGATATGAGGCTTGTCTATAGAAGTGGGAGCCTATTTTCATTACGATCTGGTGGTTTAGTTTTGCACTGTTAGCTGTGCTTCACTTCTGCGATAATATCTTGATTCATCTTTGAGGGGAAATAAGGCCTTTTGAGTAAAACAGATCTATTGCTATTACTGATCAAGTAAGAATGCTGATAATTTGTTACTTCCTCTGTCTTAAAGTTAGTATCTTAGTTTTAGATGGTCAAATATTGAAGAAAGTCCATATAAACATTGACTCCTTTGACTTATTAAGTCAATTTTCAGAAATTGTCCTCAAGAGTACTACAAAAATTTAACCAAAAAAAAAAAAAAAAAAAAAGAAGAAGAAGCTACTCTTAACAGTTTGACACATGATCCACTTAGTTTCTAAATTCTAACTCTAATAGTAATAGCCATAATTTTCACTAAAGAAAAACCAAAA
>JAYMTT010000784.1:0-11475 GCA_036898025.1 Hypseocharis bilobata
CTGGTTCATAACTTAACAGTTAAAACTCTCCCAATAGTCGAGAGAGAGAGAGAGAGAGAGAGAGATTAAAACTCCTCATCCCTGCCGTTCGTTCCTTTGACTACTAACTGCGAAATTGTCAAATCTCTGAACATTAGACCAAAAAACACCATCATTCTCAGGAGCTCGCAAAGCAGAGGATCGAGCCCTCTGATCCGGTAGCCATTGAAGACCCCGACCAGCAAAAGCAGAGCTGACCAGAACTATCTCCACCCTCATCTCATCTTCTTCTTTAAGAACCCACAAAAACCCTAAAGCAGCAGTGTCATGATCATATGCTCTCGTCGGCCCTATTCTAGTCTCCACCATGATCAACACGCCCAACGGTATGATGTCAACTTCGTCGTCGGTTCAGGCCCAATCGCCGGGACTCAAGACCTATTTCAAAACCCCAGAAGGACGCTACAAGCTCCACTATGAGAAGACACACCCTTCGGGTCTCCTTCACTACGGCCATGGAAAAACCGTCACTCAGGTACTTTTGGCTTTCTGGGGTTTTTCCCCTAAAACCCATTTCGTGGAATCACGAATCAATTTTGTAAAGCTATGTTCTTCTTCTTTTTTTTGATTAATTTTTGTTTTTCGTGATTCTCCTCAATACCCATTTTGTAAGATCAATTTTTGTTGTGTGCATTATCGGTGTCAACGTCAATTTACTGGGTTTTCAACAACCCAGTTTGTTGAAGACTTGCTTTTTGGTATCACTTTCGGATAATTTTGATGTCTAGGGTTTTTTTACATCTAATATTACTTATTTTGATCGATTCTGGAAATGGTTCTGTTAGTTTATTATAGGGGAATTTAGTTAGGATTTTTGTTGACTTTGATTCTCTAGGGTTTTTGTCAATGGCCAATTTATCTGTTTTGACCAATGTTGTTGGTTTAGGTTTCAGTGCATTTTTTCTTTTGTTCATTATTAAGATCCTATACTGGTATTTTCCTCACCATCTAATTAGTTTTTTTTTTCTTCTGAAAGATAACCCTAGCACATCTCAAGGACAAGCCAGCCCCATCAACTCCGACAGCTCCTGCGTCAAGCTTTAGTGCTAGCAGTGGCGTACGGTCAGCTGCAGCAAGGTTGTTAGGCGGTGGTAATGGTAGCCGTGCACTTAGCTTTGTTGGGGGCAATGGTGGGAGTAAAAGTATTAGTGGGAATAGTAGGATTGGGTCGTTTGGCGTATCTAGTTCGAGTAATTCCTTGACAACTTCAAATTTTGATGGGAAAGGAACTTACTTGATCTTCAATGTGGGGGATGCAATTTTTATAAGTGATTTGAACACTCAAGATAAGGTAACTTGGTCTTTGACATCTAAATGAGGAGTGGTAGGCTTTTTATGTACTAGTATTTGGACGTCCTTTCTTTTTCTTTTTTTTTTGGATGGATAATTTGAGATGTTAATCATTGAATTTAGGATCCTATCAAGTCTATCCACTTCAGTAATTCAAACCCAGTGTGCCACGCGTTTGATCAGGATGCCAAGGATGGTCATGATTTGCTAATTGGTTTGAGCTCGGGTGATGGTAATATTCTTTCTTGAATCTGAATCACATTTTTGTTTTGTGTGTTCCCTTTTACAAACTTGTCATTTCTGTATTTGTTATTGTAGTCTACTCGGTTTCATTGAGACAGCAACTACAGGATGTTGGAAAGAAACTTGTTGGGGCTCAGCACTATAACAAAGATGGTTCTGTTAATAGCAGGCAAGACACAGTAATAATACCCTCCCTACATCTCATAATTTGTATGTACTGTGATTTTTCTTAAGGATAGTATTTCTTTACGATGATAATGCCATTAAATAGCACACTCAAGTCTATGCACCCAGATTGAGTTCCGTGTCATAGTGAAGATGCAGTTATTTTGTATATTGTTCTCATGATACTGTTAAGGGAAAAATGCTAAAAGCTATACTGAGCCTCAGAATGTATGTTAGGTCTTCTTCCAATGTTATATCTGTAAGTTCATGAGTCCTTATTTTACGAGATACTGATGATAGATTGGAAGGAATGGGAAATAACTGGTGCTTCTTAATTCCAACTCGTAGGTTGGATCGTGTTTTTTGGTTTAGAGATCTTTACAACTTCGCTGTATGGTTGTGTGAATTAGTAAACTTGAGGAAGATGTTTTAGTGCAGAGATTTCAATTCATTGTCTCTGCTATGTGTTGAATGGGTGCTAATCCAAAGTTTGTAGTGTTTGTTACATATGGAATGAGTTATACCTTGTTGAGATGACTGTTATGAAATGAATGTGCTCGTATAGATGACTGTGTCCTGTTGTATGATTGAGGATCAAATAAATTTGATGCCTTGACATAATTCGAATGTTGATTTTAACTTGTGTGGTTTGTTTTTTCCTTGATGAAAAGTATCGAACTCAGTTAAAGCTAAGTGATATATTTTTCACCCTTAATCTGCTGGTACTTTAAGTAATGTATCTCATTTGACACATTGTATGTGTTGTATCTCTGTTTCACCATATAAGCTTACAGTGAACCATGTTTCAAAATTCAAATTGAAGACATTGAAGCAAAGTGTTTTTTGATTGGATAATGAGTAATTATTGTTAACTAAAAGCTCCCTAATTAGATATTACTTGCTTGGCTCTAAAATTTGAAAATCGTGGGTAGAAAAGGAAAAAGAGAATACCCTTTTTTACTTATGACTTAAAGTTGTATGTTTGTTATGTCTTTTTGCAAACAGAGACATTGAGTGTTATGTGAAGTCCATACTTTATCCTAGTTTTTTAATACTTGTTGTTTTTAGCAGTCGTTGTACTAGTATTGGATGGGTTCCTGGAGTTGATGGTGCTTTTATTGTTGCTCATGCCGACGGAAATATGTTCGTCTATGAGAAGGCAAGTCTTAATAATTCAAAGAAAATTTCGTACTGCCTGCCTTTATTTTCATATGGTGTTGCGTGCAGTTATCTCAGTGCGTTTGTTTACTCATTTGTTTTCTTTTCTTTCAGAGCAAAGATGGTGCAGGTGATTCTTCCTTCCCAGTTATCAAAGATCAAACTCAATTTTCTGTCGCACATGCACGTTACAGTAAGGTACTACTGGAGTTCAATTGTATTTGGTTTCTACCTATTTAAGATGTGTTTTTAAATTTGTTGTTGCATTATAAAATGTCTGTCTTTGTTTCAAATTGGTATTTAACATTCTTACTTCGCATAAATTATTAAAATCTGAAAGCAATTAATCATTTTACCATTTACAGCTTTGATATTAGAGACAATGTAGCATGTATGTTACTTTCATTATGTAATTTTCTCCAATTAAGTTTGTTGCTGCAAATGTCTAGTTAGGTATACAAAGGAATGATGGAGTGAAACTTCCTTGTTAGTGGTGGAACTGATTTAGACTTCTCCATGCTAAAAGGATACCACCACATCATTATTGAAAAGCTGCTAGGATTACTGATTTTGCAGAGAGTACATTTATTGTGATTTGAATTCTATGTGACATTGTTTTATGATTATGTTCATAGTGAAGTTTCTTAGACTAATTTTAGGCTTGGATTAGGGTTTCTCGAGTTAATTGAATCTTTTTGCCCTTTCATGCTGTTTGTATCATATCTCATTTGTTAGCTTTACCAGTTGCATGTCTCTTTAATGCTTATTCAACAGTAAAACTCTAATAAATACATTTTTTAGTTGAAGACTGGGTTTCTACACATATTTTGCTTCTGGAGATTTTCTCACTTGATTTCATAGACTTTTTTTTGTCCTCCCTTCTGGTGGTTAATGCTTTATCATTGAGATTATAGTGCTTAGTTGGGATGTGAGATGGTTATGTCTATGTGATTTGTGTTGTAGCAATAGCAACATCACACAAATTATAACACCTAAGTGGGGTGGGCGGATTGTATGTTTACGTATATGAGGTTTATGCAAGGAGGTAGTAAAGCTGTAAAACTCATGGACTTATCTGAATTTTATTATTTAAAAAGTAAAAAAGAAAACCAGTGCTGGTTAGTGGGTCTAACTATTTCTTGTATTAATAAGGCTGTGCATCCGAAGCTTTTATTTTATTGTTTTCTGCTTTCAGCCATCTACTATATGTTTGCTAACAAACTCTCTTGTAAATGCAGAGTAACCCAATTGCCAGATGGCATATTTGCCAAGGTTCAATTAATAGCATTGCTTTCTCAACCGATGGGGCCTATTTAGCGACTGTTGGAAGAGATGGTAATATGTCATTCTAATATCATTTGCATCTTTTGTTGGTTATGCTTCTTCTTTAGTTTGTGTTTTTCTTTAACATAGATGACCTGAGATATTTACTGAATGCAGGTTATCTACGTGTTTTTGACTATTCAAGAGAACAACTTATATGCGGTGGGAAAAGTTATTATGGTGCTTTATTATGCTGCGCTTGGAGGTGACTTCACATTTTTCCAGTCCTATCTGATCACTGTTTAAAACTTCTTCCAGTCTTCTAGATTTGTCCTTAATTTTTTCATATTTTGTTTCTCTTCATGAATACTATTTGAGATTATGAATAGTAAAATTGACAACATAGTGCCCTTTAACAGCATGGATGGAAAATATGTTCTTACTGGAGGTGAGGATGATTTAGTTCAAGTTTGGAGTATTGAAGATCGAAAGGTCGTTGCATGGGGTGAGGGACACAACTCATGGGTGAGCTTCTTATCAAAAAAATAGGCTTGTAAGGTTTCTGAATGATGATTACCACAATATTGAGTTTTTACTGGATGATGCTGGCAGGGCCGTGGAGTGGCGTTTGATTCATATTGGTCATCACCAAATTCAGATGGCACAGGGGAGACTGTCATGTATCGCTTTGGTTCTGTCGGTCAGGTATTGAAAAATATTGTTGGTCCTGTCAATTTTATTATATATTATGTTGTTTCATATCAATTAGAAAGGTTGTTGATTATAGCAATTTCCTTACAAGTGTCGACTAATACCAAGTCGTTTGAATGTGGTTCCATCTCTTATTAACTTTGTAACTCTTGATGGAGACTGGAGTAAAAGTTACAAGATTGCTCAAACTATGATGTGAATCTTTAAATGAAAGATGTTAGGATAAGCAAAACACAGACATGTAGATTATAATTATAGTAAAGATAGGAAAATAAATGGGGGAGTTTGAGATTGTGACATCATCTAGACCAAATGAAGTGCTTCCAGAATATTGTCTGATAGGCAAATGTAGGTCAAATTGAATGAAGAACTTTATGAATAAAGTTTAAATGTAATCAAGAAACAAGAAACATGAAACAGCTGTTAAAAAGTGTAGCTAAAGAGTATTTGTATTTAATGTATGACAACATGAGGAATGATAGAATTTGTAATGAACACGTCCCAAGGGAAGACAACATTACGTTTAGTCGTGGCCTCTTTTAGCCTTTGGATATTTAAATCAATTAAGCCTTTCCCTTTTTGTTTATTTTGATTTCATATTCTTAGATAAACAAAAGAGAAGATTTCTGATATGACATTTGCCAAATTATGACTAAATTTCTTATGGTTTATCATCGTGATTCTATCCTTCTGCAACTTGTTTGTGAGCAGGACACGCAATTGCTTCTGTGGGACCTGGAGTTGGATGAGATTGTAGTACCATTGCGTCGCCCTCCTGGTGGGTCCCCCACTTTTAGTACTGGAAGCCAGTCAGCTCATTGGGACAACGCCTTACCTGTGGGTACTTTGCAACCTGCTCCGAGCATGCGAGATGTTCCAAAGATCTCTCCGTTGGTTGTTCATCGCGTTCACACAGAACCCCTTTCCGGCTTAATATTTACCCAGGAATCCGTACTTACTGCTTGCCGAGAAGGGCACATCAAAGTGTGGATGAGACCCGGTACTGCAGAAAGCCAATCAAGCAACTCTGAAACTACGTTAAGTACCAGTCAGAAGGATAAGCCATTATTGCCTGGCAAGGTTGGCAGTTCTAGTTACAAGCAATGACCAAACTGTTACCAGATGCAAGGCAAAACGAACCTCTTTTTCTCACGGGGTTGCATCACTCTTTCACCAGTTTGGTTCATCTCTTCACCCAGTTGGGTTTCTCACAAAAAGCATCATGCATACACAATACAGTTCCAGTGAGAGTAACCAACTTGTTGCATTGTACATTCAGGTATAAAATTGCCTTCGATGGCAGTAAGAGATTGGGAGGCAGAAACCCCTATTGTAAGTACAAAAGGGCTGTTGCTAGGATACATCTAATGACTGACAAGAATAATGAAGTTGCTCCAACGATATTTGTATTTCATAGAGGTGGACTTGAGTGTTCATTTGTTACAGTGGTAATGCAGTATAATAGTAAAATGTCCTTATTCTTTTGAGGAATTTATGGATGGCACTCAACGATTTTATTTTTTTGTTGGAAAAACTTGTAATATTATTACCAATGAAGTGGATGTTATGGATGAGTTCATTCTTTTGGGAAATAGCAACTAGCAAGTATTGTTGAACGACTCCCAACCAGTGTTTCTAAGCCTAGGAGCAACATGTCTCTGTCTCTGAGGTTACATATATGAGAAGGTACTGGGCATTATTCAATTATCACGTACGCACAATTTGAGATAAATACTCATTTCGTTTTCAAATGAATGTTTCTAGTAAATATTAAGAATGCATTTGTTTGTCTTGACTTTACCTTTACCTTTGTAACAAACTCTAGAAGTTGTTATAACTAATTAATTAAGGCTATTGTAAGAATTTCAACAATCTTTAGCCTCTCAAAAAGGAAACTGAACATTCATAAACATTTGTATTTAGTATAATGAACAGCTTAAGGAAATCCACATCGTAGTTAACTAAAATTGTCTTCACAAAACCTGCATTTCAAAACAGTTTCATTAATCTCTCAAAGTTGTATTGACTTTACAAGAGTTACAACCAAAGGATCAAACCCAAAGATAAAAGAAAGTCTTCCTCTATGCAGTGTAGTAAATAGTAGGACAGGACTACTAACAAGATGATTAAGGGTGGCTACAGAAACATGTACTATCTGAACTCACAGCATGTGTAATGCATTTCCTATACAACCAAAACATTTTCATTCTATAGCTGCTTTTGCCGTTCATGCATCTTAAAAATCCACAAAGTTTAGCTGCCAGTGCCACGCAAAGCTACTGAATCTCTTGTATCAGTTCCTTGATGGTGAGGATCTGTCTGGATTTGAACTGCGGTTGCAGGTGGTTGATTAGGTTCCGCTGCTTCCTCAGAGCCATGCTGTTGATTTGACCGAGCCAGCCGCCTTCTCCTCCATTTTACAACCTCAACAAGAAATGAATTGCTACACATTGTAACTCCAAACCCAGCAAACGTGGCAAGAAGAACAGATATGACAGCCTGCATGTGAAACTGTTGATCCCATGCAAACATTAAAAGAAACATTATTAGATATGAAACAACAATGTAAAACCAGAAACTTATAATTATCTACCGACCTTTTCTTTTTGTTAAGAGTTTATGAAGTACAATAGTC
This sequence comes from Hypseocharis bilobata, assembly GCA_036898025.1. NCBI lineage: Eukaryota > Viridiplantae > Streptophyta > Magnoliopsida > Geraniales > Geraniaceae > Hypseocharis > Hypseocharis bilobata. The sequence continues at coordinate 7,505 of JAYMTT010000784.1, forward strand.
ATATTAACATGTAAATCTAACAGAGTCCTGAAATAATGATCATTGATAGAGAACGTACTAATGTGTACAAAAGATGTGCAGAAAGAACCACCAGCCCAAACTGAATAGTTGCATAAACCCATACGTATTTTCTTCTTACTGAACACAAATTTCAGAGTCAGCTTAAGACTGAGATGATTGTATTCATGCACACAAAGCATTCACTAATTAGAGAATGCAAATACAGCCTCCTACCCATTGTTGTTGATGTCATGGAAGCCAGAAGACCCAATATGCAGGAAAACGGGAGAGATATTGCTATGGCACCAGAACCCAATTTTCCAATCTGTCCATTTAATGGTATAAGGAACTCTGATAGCCTTGAAGAATTTCATTCAAAAATTGTTAAAACTTACCAGAAGCTGCTCAAGAAAACAGAAGTAAGCAAGCATGCTGACAATGACAAGAACCGGAACATCCTGCCAAACCCTGAGAAATTTTGTTTCAACTTTCAGTTATACCATCTTGGAAGACGACCATGGATGGAATTTGAACATAGATCCACCACCATTTTCTTTTGACAGGATTATAGTAGAATCACAGCCTCACAGAAGTTGAGAATATGATACAAGTGACAATCATAAAAAGATTTAGTCGACTGCAAACTATTTAATAGCTGTAAATCAAAACCCATTTTCCCTCGAGTGATGTAAGTGAAATAATTACTTCACTACGATAATAACTTTTATCTATCAGCCTCTGAAAAATATGAAAGTTCCTTGAGTCCTTGCCTTTGGTAAAACTTGAGTTCAAATTGCTCAATACTAATAACAAGAAATTTAAAAATTAGTAAGCATATGTACTTACCTGTAAGGAGGAACCTCAACTTGCTGAGCTCTACTTCCTCCCAAGCCATGGGACTGAACATTTTGAATGCGCAGCAGGGTGACAGGTAGGTTTTGCACGTCCTGCTTGCAGACATCACATGTCTTGTTACCTTTAATGCTAAACCATTTTACAGCACATTCTTGGTGAGCCAACGCAAGTTCACCTTTGCAGCTACACTCCATCTTGAGGGTATCACCACCTTCACCTAGTTCAATCAAGCAAATTCTGCAAAGAGCTTCTTCTTCAGGAATATCTTTACCGCCATCATCATTCCCATCTGAACCACGATACTAAGACAAGGCATGGGTTGGTTATCACAAAGTAACAAAACACGGATACAAGTTATAGCTGACGGTTAAAAGATGCAGGAAGTTCATAAAATCCAAGATTCCAGAAATTGTTCCAAACTGGTTTTCAGACTGGGATAGCGATAATGTAATATTGATTCCAATGTTAAACAACATCGGCAAAGATTTAAACAAATTGAACGTAACCTCTGATAAAATCACCACCACACATAGCCCCAAGTTTAAAGCAAGACAAACACTAAATGGTTGTCAAGTTGACATATTTTTGGGCTCCTTACAAACCATATTTTAGTTACTACATGGTGCCATTACTGAGTCATAGCACACTTCATTGAAGACAAGTCTTTTGATAGATTTGGTAATGTCTAGAAAAGTTTCTTAATGATGTTGAAAGAAAATTTACAATAGTTTAACATAAAGAAAGCTATGGAACACAAAGAAGCTTTTTTTTTTTTTGGGGTAATTTTATTTATTTACTTGGGTTTTATAGAAGGGAATTGAACAACCAAAGATGATTAAGAAAATATATTCACCAGTATCATTCACTAAGGATGTGTTTGGCATTGCTGTAGCAGCTCCTTCGGTCCTTCGTGACGTAGTGGGAATAACCCGAAATATACCACCAAAAGAATTTAGCTGCCCTATGCTTCCATCTTTGATAAGTACAGGGACTGAGCGTGAGCGATGAATAGGGTGTTCAGTCCTTCCTTTCTGTAAAGTGAGGAATTCTATAGGAATCAACTTGAGAAGTTGAAAAATCATTTCATGAGAATCCGAGTTAAAATGCCAACTTAATAGGAGTAGTTGATAGATAAATGAGATTTAAGCAGAAATAGCACACCAAGACTAATTTAGCACAAGTATGATACGACTTCAAATACTTCTCCCCCCTTCCCCTTTTCTTTCTTAGGGGATAGAGAGTGTTATGCAAAATTTGAAATTTTCAACCTAAGATCAACCCCGATTCCACCTAGCCCATTAAAACTTGGACCAAAGTGTAGGGTCTATGGAAATCAATGAAAATTTGCAACAATGAAGTCCAAGTGGTCAACACCTGATTCATAAAGCATCATTAGACTGCTAATACAGTTGACTTGAGTTCGACATGAAACAGGTTTAAGCTAACAAGTGGTTTTATACTTACAACAGGACTTAGTGAATCGTTTGTGTTCCTTCCATGCATAGACTCTGGATTTGAGTGAACAATTGGGGTAGGAGGTAATGATGATGGTTTCTTCATTCTGGGTGTGAAAAGCTTTGTTAAAGACCACGTCCTCGAAATCAGAGGCTTCTCACGTGTCTCTGTCACCGAACCTCCCAATGCTAAGATGGCAGCTTTCTCAATATCTGAAGTAGTATTTCGGTATTTGAAACTTAGTTTCGGAAGTAGGCTTTTCATGGTTGATCTACCTCTAGATGATGAGGGATCTGGAGAGCCCTTTGTCCAGGTATAACTAGGGCTGGGCAGTGGGGAAAAGTTTACTCGTTTGGGAGTAGGACTTGACATTGGGGGCATGTTTATTGCCACATAATCCTCCCCAGACGGAATCTCCAAGATAAGGTCTTGCCGCCTTCGGTGTTGATCAGATTGGGTTTCTTCAACTATTTCAGTTGAATCTTGGGCCTACAAAAGCAGAAAAGAATTTGATACAATGAGAACATAAAGCTTAACAAAAAAAAAATCAATAAGTAAATTTATATTGCATTTCTATATCTGGGAAGGCAATATGCTTCAAAGCAATCCTACCAGGTAAAATTTGCAAATGTGCAACTGATTTCCAATAAAGCTTGCATTTTTAAATATCATCAAGCAGTACATTTCTAATTTGAATTGGGTTTTCAAAACATATAATGAAATACCCAAACATGATAAAGGTAAGCAGATTCAAAAACCCCAATTTATAGATTTCGTTAAACCCCTTTTTAAATAAAATTTAATTGAACCAACTTCTTATGATATACATATTAAGCAAAGCTTAGATTTTTAGGAACCTAATTTCAAGTGATCAAACAAAAGGGTTTAAGAAAACAAAAAAAAAAACATATTTTTGATGATAATTTGAGCAGGAATAGGTGAATTATACATAAATAGAAAGAGAAAAAAAAAATGAACTACAACACACAGCTTATTCACAGATTCGAAAACAGAACTTACTCTATGAAATGGAGGACCAACATCAACAGTGTTGCTGGAACCGCCTGCATCAATCTCTTTAGCTTCTTCTTCAGTACCCATGTCTCAGAAATGAATTCTTGAAAAGACCCAGAATCGAAAAGGCCACAATTTTGGTACAAAGCAGTGAAATTTAGCAAGCACCGGTCCAAGTAGGAGGACAAGTAGGCCTTGGCTTGTTCTTCTACAAACGGCGAGAAAGCTGAGAACTCAGAGGAGCAGAGGAGAGGAGGATAGAAAATATATAGTATTGACAAGTGCATCTGAGCTGTGAGTTCTGTGACCTCACCACCTCAGACTCAGACTCAGAGGCAGCAAGTGAAACCAAAATTGGCTTTTGTCCCTTTTGTTTACTGTTTTCAGAGAGAGACAAGAAGCAAGCTATAGGCTGCTGGTGGAGATAGAAGTGGGGTGAGTGGGTCTTACCATATAATACCAGCTTGGTTTGTCTAGTTACTTTCTCTCTCTTTTCTCATGTTTCCAAACACTGCCCTTCTCTCTCTTTCTCTCTCAAGGGTTTTTGGTCTTTTGACCTTTTGGATTTTGGTACACTGTGAAGTTCCTAAGTATAGGGTAAACAAGTCGAGTCGAGCTCGAATACTGACTTAGCTAGTATTACGCGA
>JAYMTT010000785.1:0-11473 GCA_036898025.1 Hypseocharis bilobata
ATTAACCTATCAGATTTTTATAAAAAAATTCTCATAACAAACGAGGTATGAAAGTAACGAGAATGAGACCTAGCAATAAAAATAAATAAAAAAATAAAAAAATTAATTAAACCAAGTAGAGTCCAAAATGACAATAAAATCAAGTAGAGTCCAAGAAATTGAAACTCAAAAAACCAGAAGAAAAAAAAAATGAGTGGACTCAAATTCAATCACAACAACAACAACTGGTCTGCTCATAAATTTGCTGCAACCAGCAACTCTCTTCCTTATAAAAAGCAACCACCATCTCCTACAATATCTCTCCAATTCACCATCTCAGCCACAAACCGAACCAGAACCAGAAAAAACCCAAAACCCATTCGCACCAGAGCTCCACCACCTCTGAGGTCGTCGTCGTCTTCGCGCAGAAACACACAGAGATCGGTCCAGCCCTCTTCTTCTTCCTCTTCCGCTTCTGTGCTTCATTGCTCAAACCCTTCGAAGATGGAGATGATGACGGTGGCAATCGACCACTACATTCTCGGAACCTTCCTCGCATCTCTTATGGGTTTCGTCTTCCTCTACATTTTACGTCGCAATTTCGGAGCTTCCGGTACCCAGAAGCGGAAAAGGAACCAGTCCCAGCCGGGAAGCGTCAAGAGCTCGCCGGACGGAGAATGCCGGTCCGCCGATGATGGGTCCGATGCCGACGTCATTATTGTCGGTGCCGGTGTCGCCGGCGCGGCTCTCGCTCACACCCTTGGCAAGGTTGGTTTTTTTATTTTTATTTTTTATTTTTAATATAAATTAAAAATGCATACTTTTTGTACTGTTGTGTTGGTAATTGACTAAATTAGTACTATTATATTTAGAGATGGGTTTGTCATGAAATTTTTTAATTTTTTTAATTATTATGTTATTGGTGGAGCTGAGCTTAGTCTTTAATGGGATTAATTTGAATTTCCCAGATACTATATTATAGTTTGGACTTTTTGGATTATTTTCTGATTTTGGTTAGGTGGGTCTTGTTGCTCTCTTCTGGTATATAAAATAAAATTGTTGATCTTGAAATGGTTCAGAATTCAGATAAGACTTGACCAATTCCGATATGGGTTTTGTAGCTGTCAATGGCCACAATTCTGGGTTACGAAATCTTTGAAGTGCTTACCTGTGATAATTTATTGGGTTTGTGAAGGAGCAAGATGTTTCGTATGTGTTTGCTTATTCATGGTTCTGCTGATGTTGGATGACTTGGATTAGAAGTTACAATTTGCGTGGAATGGCTTTCAAGCTAGTCATATTTTGTCATTATAGACGAAAGAATAGGACAATGGTATGAAATTTGATTTCCTTAGATGGTCTAGTTGAAGAAATAAGAAATTATCTAGGAAGTACTTCACGAAGTTACCGTTAGTATGCGTAGAAAACCCCTGTATTGTAATGGAAAATAAACATGAACCCTGTCGGTTCACTTTTATTTCCCAAGTCAGGATTAAAAAAAATGGAATGTCGGATCCTTGAATGAGTTGGCATTTTCTGTGGTTATACGCATTGTCTGAGACGTTTGCTTCGAAAACATTGGAATTGCAAGGCTTGTACTGATGCTTCTATCAATTTCTTATCCTTTTAAAAAATATTTCTTCTAAAGCATGATAGTTTTTAACAAAAACCTTTATCTTTTGTTAATGATTCTAGGAAGGTCGGCGAGTGCATGTGATTGAAAGAGACTTGACAGAGCCAGACAGAATTGTTGGTGAACTGTTACAGCCAGGGGGGTATCTGAAATTACTTGAACTGGGCCTTGAGGGTAAGCATGAAAATGTACATATGCTGATATTTTGCATTTATTTTTTCTCTTTTCTTTGGTTTTGGCTGTGAAACTTTACATATATATGCACATTTCACCGCAGATTGTGTCGATGAAATTGATGCCCAGCGTGTCCGTGGATATGCTCTCTTCAAGGATGGGAAGAATACTAAACTGTCTTATCCTTTGGAAGAATTTGAAGCGGATGTGGCAGGAAGGAGCTTTCACAATGGGCGTTTCATACAGAGAATGAGAGAAAAAGCAAAAACTCTCCCCAAGTATTCTTTCTGCTTCCTTTTTCTTATTGCTTAGTTCATTAAATTGCTTTTTCCGGCTCTGGTTCCATGATACGTTTGTCCATTGTTGTGTTAGTGAATATTCCAAATTCCATGTTTTCATGTATCTTTTCTTGTGTCAGTATCATATTGTGTTCAACTGACACTGATCTACTTGTGCTCCCTTGTTCAATCTTCTGCTTAGTGTGCGACTGGAGCAAGGAACTGTAACTTCTCTGCTTGAAGAAAAAGGGACTATTAAGGGGGTTCAATACAAAACTAAGGACGGTCGAGAACTTAAAGCTCATGCTCCTCTCACAATTGTTTGTGATGGTTGCTTCTCGAATCTGCGACGCTCTCTTTGCAAGCCCAAGGTGAAGTTATCATCTTAACATTGCCAAATAGTAATAATGTGATGAATCTGGTTAGCCTGCTTATCTGCTGAGATATAAATTTGGTTGGAATTCATTTATGGATTGATATTAGTGATCATGGCACCTGAAGCAAATATCTGAATCTTCTGACATTCTAGATAGTTGCAACTTGTGCATGTACACATTAAATCAGTCAATTTGGCATCTGCATTTTCCGCCATAAGATTTTGGGGTGAGACAACTAATTCTTTTATATTTTTATTTTTTTACAGGTAGATGTGCCCTCTTGTTTTGTTGGTCTGGTCCTGGAGAACTGTCAACTTCCATATGAAAACCATGGGCATGTTATTTTGGCAGATCCTTCACCAATATTATTTTATCCAATCAGTAGCACAGAGATTCGCTGTTTGGTTGATGTACCAGGTCAAAAAGTTCCTTCCATTGGTAATGGTGACATGGCCAACTACTTGAAGACTGTGGTGGCTCCTCAGGTAGCTACTGCTTTCGGTACATGCTTGAGTTATCAACCATAATACTTTTAGGGAAACAAAGTTATCAATGTCAACTGTCGAATTGTGTGGTAGTCATTCTCTAAATTCTTTATTTTTGATCCTTTTTGCAGGTTCCAATAGAGCTTCGCGATGCCTTCATAGCTGCAGTTGATAAAGGAAATATAAGAACTATGCCAAATAGAAGCATGCCAGCCGATCCCCTTCCTACCCCTGGAGCCCTTTTGATGGGTGATGCTTTCAACATGCGCCATCCTTTAACTGGAGGAGGAATGACTGTGGCACTGTCTGATATTGTTGTACTTCGGGATCTTCTGAGACCACTTAAGGACCTAAATGATGCAGCTTCACTCTGCAAATATCTCGAATCATTTTACACGTTGCGCAAGGTAAGCCGGATTTCTTATCATTCTTGAGATATTGGGGTAGTACGTTCTTAGCTATGTTTATTTTTGGGTAGAAAGCAGATCATTGAAGGTGAATGAAGCAGTGTTTACATCAGAAATGTTATTTTTGTATCCTAATACTAAGCTTACGTGATGTGTTTCCTTTTACAGCCAGTTGCATCTACAATAAATACTTTGGCGGGTGCACTATACAAGGTGTTCTCTGCTTCTCCTGATATAGCAAGAAAGGAAATGCGGCAGGCGTGTTTTGACTATTTAAGCCTGGGGGGTGTTTTTTCAACAGGACCAGTGGCTTTGCTCTCTGGTCTAAACCCTCGCCCTCTGAGCTTAGTTCTCCATTTCTTTGCTGTGGCAATATTTGGTGTTGGTCGTCTGCTACTGCCCTTTCCCTCACCTAAACGCATCTGGATTGGAGCTAGATTAATTACGGTGCGTAATATCCATCTTCCATATCTGATCATTATACAATGCTCGTTTCATATGATGACTCCTTTCGCTTTCAACACTCTTCGTTGCTATATGTTAAATATACAATGCCGATAACCTGTATATAACCGTAGTTCGGATTCAGACTATCTAGCTTGGTTATCTGCTGAGTTCAGCTTTTTTCAAATTCCCTTTATCTGTCAGGATTCAGACTTCTATTCACTTTTCAAGCTTTTATTCTGGAAAATCAAAACTATCTTGTACTTTTTTTTTCATGATATATCTGATTTCTCCATTGTAATTGAATTGAATCTTTCTATTCCAGAGTGCGGTAGGTATAATTTTTCCCATCATCAAGGCCGAAGGAGTGAGGAAAATGTTCTTCCCGGCAACTGTTCCAGCATATTATAGAGCTCCTCCCGTTAAATGATTATTTCAAGAGGAATACGACTGTTACACATCATTGTATTATTGGCTTCATTGCTGTTATAACAACCTGCTCATGGTCGCAAGAAGCGGCACTTGGAAACTATAAAGAGGGGATAATGCACATTGTACAATTATATTAGTTACTATTTGATATGTCCTAGATATACTTGTAAGTTCCATAAGTGTATGAACAAGAGTATGCTCTTAATAACTGAAAATATGTATTTTTACTATTGAAATGTATCTTGAAAATGGAAATTGCTTATTCTTTCTACTCTGTTACATCAGTGCTGAATCTGATATAACCTATTTTTATTTGTTACCCATTTACCCATCTCAATCAAAAGTGTTGGATATTGTTGATGTTTATGTGATGATCAATTTTAGTTTGATGTAGTTGGTGACACAATCTGGATCTGCAGTCCTGAATACTTCACCATGAGATGAGAGTCCATGGGAATATAGATATTATACAACTTTTTCTTTTTTTTTATTGGTTTTAACCGTGAGTATCCCCATAGGCCTTGGATGTAAGACTAATTTCGTTTGAGATGCATGACTATCAACCGTTGACCCTGCAGAGACCTCTCAATTGCTGAATTCAAGAGGGCTTTACCATTTGAGCCGCAACTGTTGGTATATTATACGACGACTTTCATTTGTTGTGATCCTGTATCTTAGTGCTTGGTTGATTCAAGGAACATGTGATTGAGATATAGATCAATAGTACAAGGGGCATTTGAACCAGTTTTGATAATAGAGGGATCAATTTCATAAAAAGTGATAGTAGAGGGGTAATCGTGAAAATTCACAAACTTAGACTGAACCCTGGCTGAACAGAGCAGCCATTGCACAGCTGAGCAGCAAACCAGCACACAATACACAGTAGAAGAAGCTGTACGGACTGATAAATTCAAATGTTCAGAGCCATTTCGCGAGCTCCATTGAGGTCTCTAACTCTAGGCCAAAAGCCCTGACTTTCAAATCTCAATCTCCGATCACTTCAGACCCAGATTCATTCTACAGCTTCTCCCAAGAATCTCAATTTCCCGGAAGCTCCGTTTCTCTCTCTTCTTCTGCGCCGGACTCATAAGTCGTCGAAGGAAGACCCGCGCGACGCCGTTTCGCTCATCGACAGAGACCCGACAACCCATCCCAAGCTCTTCGTGGTCCAGCCCCGTCTTCGGCCCGATACCCTTTTGCAGGCGAAGCTTGAAGAAGCTCTCAACCTCGCGTATTCGCTTGAAGACCAGCGCGATGAGTCCTGCGAGAAGGAGCTGCCGCCTCATGTTGTTGTTCAAAACCCAGCTCTCAGGTCGCCCAAGGCTCGCGCAGGTTAGTCTTTTTTTATTTTGAATTTCTGGGTCTGCTTGAATATGGGGAACAATCCAGAGCCTGATTGGTGGTTCCATGATCGTTGAAGAAGCTAATGGCATGTGGGTGTTTCTTTTTCCTTGGTGATATATAATGAAATGACTCAATTTCAAGTTTTTAGAACAATGTGTTTCAGTTACTACCATTTCAGAAATGGTCCTGTTCAAAGCATAAACAAATTAGTATGCAATGAACCTTTGATATTGGATTTTGGTAATTGTTGATGACAATGTTGATTATAGTTTGAATATATGTGCTAGTTTTTCGTTGCTGATCATGTTTTGATTCTATATGGACTTCGATCAGAATGAATGGTGGTTGAGTTGTTGTGCTTTTCCTTCGAACATTTCTTGTACCTCCCTTGTATGTTGTAAAATTTATTAGTTATTGATCTGTAGAAGTATGTGTTTTATTGCCGTTTGCAGATACATTTTTTGGACCCGGGACAGTGGATACTGTTAAGTGCCATCTAAATGCAGTAGAATCGGAGGCAAGGAGTTCTGTCATTTTCCTTACTACTATATGAATTTTTATAGGGACTTGAAGCTCTTCTAATTTGTGACAAATAATTGTGGAATTTTGACCGAATAAATATAACAGGAGGAAGTGGATGCTATTTTTGTAAATGCGGTTCTGTCTGGGGTTCAGCAGCGTAATTTGGAGGCAAGTTGTGCCTGCTCATTTTCTTTTCGTTTTATTTCAGAGAAGTTAAATTTAAGCCTGATTCATCTGCTCGAGTATTATTCTTCATGAGAGATGTTTATACCCTTTCTTCTTTTCCTCGACAATCCAATTTTGAATTGCAGCGGATCTGGGACAGACCTGTATTGGACCGCGTGGGCCTTATTATTGAGATTTTTAATGCTCATGCCCAAACAAAGGAGGCAAAGCTCCAGGTACTATTAGTAGTTAAACTTGATGCCTAATTATCTTCTTTTATGTTTCAAATTTTTAGGTTGTGGGGGGAAGTATTTCAATTTTGATCTTTTGTGGTATTATTCACTTTTACAGGCTGAATTAGCAGCTCTAATGTACAAGAAATCAAGGCTTGTTCGTGTACGTGGTATTGATGGGCGCTATACATTTGGAGCAGCTGGAGAAGCTGAAGTCGTTAGTGCCAGGGGGTGAGTATGGTGCCTGAATTTCTAATAAAAACAATGCTAAAACATTTGAGTCTTTATGATTTGGGAAGTTTTGTCGGGAAGATATTCCAAGGATATCACAATCTCATGTCACTTGCACTTGCTAATATCATAATCTCTTTGGTGACTTCTACTTAGTTTTTACTCTTGCCTCACTGGTCCTTTTTGGAAAATTGTAGTGGAGCTTTGTTTGGTTAAAGTTTCTTCAAAATTAATCTCAAAACTTTAAATGCTGTTTAGCTCTGGAGATGCATCTATCATAATCTATTATCTTTTCTTTGCATGTCTGGCCCCACAACTTTAATTTTTAGCTCAAAGCAGTGTATATGGAAAAGATAGAGGACTGAACAGTTCTGTGGATCACAGAACTTTTTACCACACATTGTTGCCGGTATACTCAAGTTTGACAATTAGCAGTTTTGTTGCTTCAGGGAACTTGCTTTGAGTAATATCGAGGAAAGCTATGATAGTGTGTCCTTTCCAATAGTCTAAAATATTATGTTATTTTATTTGTTGTTTTATGTGACTATTTCCATCTTCTTAGTCGTCTGAGCTGAGAACTTCAAATAGGGTGATATCTGAAGCTCTGTCTTACCAGGAAAGATGTTGTTTCCTTTCTCTTTATCTTTATAATGCATGCCCTATACCCTGTTTAAGTGTTGATCATTTCATTTTTGAATTGGATTATATAATCATATGAACTGCAACATGTTTTCATAGACAGGAACAGTTTTCTTAAAAGGACTGGGTAGATTGTGACATTCTGGATGATTTATTTCAGATCTTCTCTTCTTAGTCTATTTTTGAGTTTGAAGTTGGAGTTTCGTGGTTAAAGTCAGATATAATTCACTTTTTATGTGTGTGAATCAGTTTTAAATTTTTAGAACATCTTCTTACGCATGAATATTAATTTCAGGAGAGGAAGTGGGGGACGTGGTTTTATCAGTGGTGCTGGAGAAACTGAACTTCAGCTTCAACGACGAAGGTTTGTTCCATGATACTACCTTCATAAATCATGATTCCTAAATACTCTTTTTATTGTCATCTATGGATGCATATTGATTATATCTCCATGGTTGCTCTTACGTTGTGAACCCAGGATACTACTTTACTATATTTATTAGATTCCATGTTCTTCCATATTGGTTGTTGTCACTGGACTCTTTCCTGTAGTTCAACTGAGAATGCTGATTTCCATAAACTCATGATAGATTCTGGGTTTAAGTTTGAATGAATTATACCAGTATTTCTGGTGTCAAACACTTGTTTAGGGTAAAGTACCAATTCATGTTTTTTTCATGTATCAAATGAGCTGGTCTAAGAAGGATGTGTTTGTTTTGTGTCATGGACTCATGGTGGTTGGTATCGTGCAGTAGCTTCACTGATGAAATGCTGCCATTGTAGAATGTTCCAAGTTTTTAATAATGTTGATAACTTTATGATTGTAGTATTGACTGTGTACACCATTTCTACATCATAAGAGTACATTTTAAGTTGCATTTATTCATGTATTGATTTTTATGGAAATTTTATGTCAGAATTATGGAACGGCGAAGTCATCTGTTAACCCAAGTTGAGGAAGTTCGCCGTACTCGAGCTGTGCAACGTTCTGCACGCAAGAGGCATGGGGGTTCAGATGGTCAAGGTCTAGCTACTGTTGCTGTTGTTGGATATACAAATGCTGTAGGTAGTCCGAATCTAATCAAGTTTCTTTTTGTTAAAGTTTTTGACAAAATCTAAGTATGGTTGCCCACATTTAATTAACAGGGGAAATCCACATTGGTTAGTGCACTCTCACAAACTCATCTGTATAGCGATGACAGGTATGAATCTGCTTATATAATGTATTAATACCATATTTTAGTGCTCTTCGAAAAAAATATCATCATATTTTGTGAAGTTTTGATGCTGATATTTGAATCTTGATGTTTATCTGCAGATTATTTGCAACCGTTGATCCTAGATTAAGAAGTGTTCTCCTACCTTCAGGGTAATATGATCAGCTATAGTTATTCCCTCTGCCATTTAATGTATTTTTTTTTTTGAAGGATTGGTATTATTAACTACACATGCACATTTGCACACGTGCTTGCTTGTATGTATTTCCTCCTTGTACGAAGGAAAAAAAAAAACTGAACTTACAGAGCGGACTAATGTTCAGGAGGAAAGTGCTTCTTAGTGATACAGTGGGATTTATATCAGATTTACCAGTGCAGGTAATAAGCAAATTATGCAACCTCTTTGCAATCTGATATTATTATTTTTGTCATCACTAATACAACATCGATCTTTGTGTAGTTAGTGGAAGCATTTCATGCAACCTTGGAAGAAGTTGTGGAAGCTGACCTCCTTGTGGTAGGATATGATTACCTGCCCTTACTTTCTGCTGGTGTTCAGGAATCTGGTTCTCTTTTATGTATACTATGTAATTTGTCTTCTCAAATAATTTCGTAGCCATACGACTGTTTCCAAATAAATACAAGTAGGACCTCTTGATAAATTTAGTTTACTTGCATATCTTCGTGCCCTATTTGTCCAATCAATACCATGATTGGATTTCATACGATGTTTGCAACTTCCACTGGAGAAAAAGAAAAATTAAAAAGAAGAAGAGCAAGAAGAAATTGAATGCTTAATTAATTGATGATTAGAAGTTGGAGGGAAACTACTGGAGATAGAAACAAATCTAATGAAGGTTATCAATCTCTCAAGCAGTGAGTGGTTTGGACTGGATGTCCTGGCATATAGAGGTTTTTCCATTTCTATAGCCGTAAATGGACACTTTGCTTAGAATCTAGTATCAGAATGGAATTGGAAAGAGAATAAACACTCTACTTGGGTATACTCTTAAGTGCATTTTGACTTTTGAAATTATCCCCGCAAGATGTAGTTAAACTCCATGCTTCTCCAAAATGGGTCCTCCTTTATATTTCTTTTGCATGTTTAATTTCCTTGTTCCTTATCTGTTTAATAAGACCAGATCTGTAAAGGTATTCTCATATTTGCATCTAAACTACCATCTTATTGTATATGAGATGGTGTTCTATATGTAATACAATATGTATTGCCAAGACTTGTCTTCATTATACACAATATGATATGATAATGATGCCCAATATATAAAACATCAATAACGCCGGACACTAATACTGAATGTGGTAAGCTACAGATAATTTATGAAACGTCTGATATGTGTATTTATATCCTTGCAGCATGTATTGGATTCGTGTGCGCCTAACCTTAATGACCAACGGTCAACTGTATTAGAAGTTCTTGAGCAAATAGGAGTGTCGAAGGAAAAGCTTGAAAATATGCTTGAAGTTTGGAACAAGGTCCTGCTCTTCTCCTAACCTCAACCCCCACTCCAAAAAATATTGTTGTTTTTATTATTATTATTATGGTATCTTCTAAACTTTATGACTTATCAGATTGATCTCCAAGAAGAGCGCAAGGATGCAAACGAACATCTTGAAGATGGTGAGGCCAGCAGTTTTTCTGGAGAAGAAGATGAGGATGGTGAGGCACCTGAGCTATCACCAGGAGCAGAAGATGAGGCAGAGGCTGATGGTTTATCATCTGATCGGTCAGTAGGAGAACCTGTTAGTAACTATGATGAGAGTAATGTGTCTGAGCTGTCCCAAGAAGATTTTAAAGAGACCATGGATGACCAACAAGGTGACTGTTCCGAAAGCTGGCAGTCACCAAAAGAAGACCATGAGATTGAGAATGGCTATGGTGGTTCCTCTATGAGATTGAAGACTCCTGAGAATCAAGAAAGCGAGGCCTCTATGGAATGGAGGATAGCAAAACCTTCCGGTTCTCAAGCTCAGTATGCTCCGCATGTCAAAACCTCCGCCATTAAGGGAGTCGGCCTGCAAGAATTGCTGGAACTTGTCGATGAGAAGCTGAAGACCCAGGATGAGAAACTGGTGTCCCACAAACAAGATGGAAGGGATGTCTTCAAACGAAAATGGAGGCCCCCTCATACAGCAGATGCAGACATAGCGGTTGAACAGTAGCATGTATTATGGAATGCAACGTTGGGTTCATTGTTTTTGACAGGGTAATACAATAAGCAAGTTAAAAGGTGCACACTGCCTGCCTTGGGAAATCAGCAACTCCAACAAAAAAATCTTGATCTTGGCTTCAATGGTGTTCATCAAGCAGATCTGGTAGAGTTGTTTAATTAACGCTGAATCACACTGAGCCTGAAGAATTCGAACTTAAGGTCGCAAATTTTCTTATTTGTATTTTTGTTCCTTCTTTTTTTCTTTTCATTTTAATGTAGTGGTCTTTGTTAGAATTTGGGAGCTTAGGGCTTCTACAAGATTTGATATTTGTGTTTAACCTGTGATATGTATAAAATGGCACATACATGTATGAGAAGAAAACCAGATTCTTTCAATTGCCATTTTTCAACCAAAATCTGGATATTTTTAGAGTCCAACCCCATCTAAATAGCTAATACTACATGATACTCCACCTACTTTTAGCCAAAAAAAGAGGGAAGAAAATTGGTTCCATGACAGATCACCCCTAATAATTCCCCATGAGTAAAAGTGGTGGAAGGGACATCATGGTGGGTGGTGGTATAGGTACTTCTTGTTCTTGTCACTTTTGAGTAGGAGGAGCATTTTGCTCCAATCCACCTCTCACTCCATTTAAGCCATTTCATCTCTCACACCCAGGCTAGTAATTAGACCTGGGCCGGGCCGCCCGCCCGGCCCGGCCCCATTACGGCCCGAAAAATC
>JAYMTT010000786.1:0-11470 GCA_036898025.1 Hypseocharis bilobata
AATTCTGGCTGGGTTCTTGAGAAGGGAAGCAGGGGCCAACTAATTGTCCTGCCTCCCACCGAGTTTAACCATCCTGAGCTGAAGAAAAACACTGCTGATAGCATTCCCTTAGAGCACATTACCCGTATCTTTCCCATTCTTGGCTGATTGCTCTGCAGTGACCTGGAAAATTTTGAAGTTCGTTATTCTACCCAACGGGACCTTGAGATTTTAAGATTAATTGAGTTGAAGAATAACTATTACTATCATTTTGGTCAGATGAGCCATTCGGGGAAACGGTTGATGATCCTATTTAATTAACTTTTATTGGTTCGGTATATTTTGAAGGACATAATTATCTAATACTTTGTGTATTTTTGTTATGTATTGATATTTATAAGTTTTAACTTAAAAGGCAAGTCTTATTGCAATTAGTTTACAGAAATCCTCCTTTTCAAAAAAGAAGTTTACAGAAATCCTCGCATCAGTTTCTATATTTTATGCATAATGATGAATGCAGACTGATTTTTGTTCTTAAAGTTGCAAGACAATGTTAACAGCTAAGTTATAGTGGAGCAACATCAGTATATCACAGCAATAAAAGCTTAGCCTAAGTGAGATTTTAATGAATTAATCTTGCAAACAATGAGCTAAGAAAGCTAGAAGAATCTTTGGTCTCTGTGCCTGTGAATCTGCAAATTAGTTTCTGTTCTTGATCGGTAAAGATATGCTCTCAATGCTCCCAAGAGTACATATTGATACGAGCTGAGCACAGCATGTGAACTAACCAATGTAAGTGCATTACAAATTTAAATGCGCAGGCACCAATCTCAATGTCAAAGGAGAGAAAAATTTTAAGTTACAATATTGTGAGAAGCTTGTCAAGCTTTCCTCCAAGCACTCGATCAAAACGTTAGTAAGGTGCCTGACCAAAGATAAACATTCAGGGAAATAAAGAATTAATGACCTGCAATTCTACAAGTGGAGCTCATACAAGCAGAGTGAATATATATTTACAAGATTGAAACCTAAAGAGTCCAAAGAAAAGGATGAGCTCCGGAAAAGAATTTTTAACAGTTGACTATTTACTCTCTTTGTACTTTGGTATCAGGTCCCAATGGAGGTTTCATTGGGATCAGCGCCGTAAGTCATACAGAAGGGCCAGGAGGATTGCTTCTCAACTTGACTATCTCTGCAAAAGAATACTGGAATAACTGCTTTTCTTTCTCCCTCGCTTCCCCCTGCAGCCCTTATTTTCTGCTCTTAATATTTACTTCCGTGTATCAGCATATTTTAAGCAGGTCGAGTCAAAACGGGGGAGGGATGAATATTAGTAGGGAAATCACGGGTCAAACTTCAATGGCAGAGTGTCTCTCCATAATTTACCCACTGCACAAAGCTATCTGAATATTCCTCAAGGACATTGGAATTCCGTGCACTACCATAGGATAGCTCTGTTCCTGTCTGCTCCCTTCCCTAAGAACATAATACAGGAAATGAAGATTATAATAACTCAGGATTATGATGGAAAAGAAGTTGCATAACAATTTTAGATTTCAAATTTTAAATGTCATCCAATCACCTCATGTTTAATTTTAATTTGAACTTTTCAGTTTCTTTGCTGAAAATGTTATTGAATATCCCATACATAAAATATCTACTTATGTTCAAGTAATTTACATCAAATTAGTGTTATGTGCACCTTCAGATAAAATTCATCTCCAGCATATATTCTCCTAAAACCATCTTAATAATTTAGTCAACCACTATTTTGTAATACATATTTCTCCATAATCTGGTCAAACCGAAGATAAAAGTAGCACGATATTTGAATAAGAGCTTTTTCATACATGCTTTGCTTTATTATAGCTGATATCATTCATTTGAGAGTTTCAACGACTAACTAGTTCTTAGATATTGTCTTTGTACAAAAGAACAAAATAATTTCTACCTTACATAATTTATACTATTTCGTTAAGATACAAGATGTACTGACCTTTATACTGGATCCAAATTCGCTTGTGGATGGAGTTATCCCATTGATTACATTCTCTGAAGACATCCCAGAAACTGGAGAGTGTATGAGCATTGATGACCTGAAAATATTCAGAATAATAACAAGATCAGTACATTATAACTCGCACTTCACTTGGAGTGCATCATCCACCTTATTTCAATTGAACGGGGCCAAGTAAACACGCAAGTATATGTATAATGGTGGATTTACTACCAAAAATACAGAAGGAAACTAATCAAATTATAGTCAGATGAAAGACTACAAGATCCAGCCACCTAACGACTTGACTGCTTACTCTACAACACAAGCCAACCCAAACCACACCCCCTCCCCAGCTGATAAAAAAGCAAAAGATTATCCTTGTATTGACAGTTTCATGTGTGGATGGCAATTAGCCTAAATTTCTGTGATTTTTTCACTTATTAGTAGGTTACCTCTCATATGGCTCTTCTTCACATGAATTTCCAGAGGATGATAGCCAGTCTAGATCAAGAAAGTTCGAGCAACTCAGTTGATCCCCAGGTTCATAAAAGCAAACATTATCACTTTGCATGTCCCCAAAAAGCTGCCTGCGAGGCATTGTGGGGGTATACCTATAAAAAGAAATTCAACAGCAAAAGCTCCAATTAGATATAGAATCGAATGGGCCATCCGAAAAGTTGAAGGAACCAAGTCATCCAGTAAATGATCCATTCATTAGAATACACATTCTGACTTACCTGGCTATAGCAAGTAAAATAACGATTCAGTAATGAGTCAATGACAACCTATAAGAAATCTATCTATGCAAGGCAGATGCTGTAAAAGCATTGACACAAGTCGCAAGATACAAGGTTCTCGACACGGTATCATAGAACCCCACAAAGATGCTAAAACAGCAATTTATTATTCCACAGTTTAGTTTTCCCTGTCCAATACATCTATGGAAAATATCCTAAAAAATATCACCTGGAAAAGTAACAGATCGACTTAATAATTATGTTAAGTTTATTAGGTGGAAGGGCCCAACTAGCATATCCTCAGACACGACAATCTTTGAATAAATAATGATAGGTATATAAAAATTGAGCAGCAGTAAAGTTCAGAAAGAGAGAGATGCAATGGGTGAGAATAATGCAACTGTTTCTTTTAACTAGCATTGCATGTTTCGTAATTCAATAATTTCAGATAGACGTTCAACAAACTGATGTAGCAACATCTGCCAACAGTATAATTAAATTTAATAACAAAAGCCGATCTTATAATACTCTAAATGATTTACATTTGATTGTTTCTTGATTCAGTTATTTCACATAGAAGTTCCATTGATTGATGTAGCAAAATCTGTCAACAATATGATTCAATTCAATCACAAAAGCCTCACTTATCACGCTTTCAATTAGGCATATTCTAAATCGTCAGTCTTACTATAGGAAGTTTTTCAAAGACCAATCCATTGCATACACTACACATGCATAGACTATCTTACAGCATCCCAGATCAAACTTTGGCAATTATTGTTCAGGGCATCCAAGGCCCCATGCAGATAGATAGATTAATTGAACAAGACATAACTACCAAACTGAGACAAAAGGGCCAAGTAGAAAACCTTGAAAATGCCATATCACTTTCAGCGGTAGATATATCAGGTGATGATTCTGAAAGAATATTGCTCTCTCCTTGCAGTTGATCAGGGAAAACTGAGTTAGGAAAATTCCCCTGCTTGACATTTCTGGCCGACATAGGCGTGCCACTTTCATGAAGAATATTTCCATCAGAGAAGGATCGTTTGAAAAATGACCTAAATTTTCAGAACAGAAAAGTCAACAAATAAGCAGCAGAAAAAAATTTGTCTGCATCTATGCATGTGTTAATTACGACTAAAAACAAAATTTCCATAAAACCAATTCATATTCTTAAATCCCCCGTTGATTTCATATGTACATCAAACTTGAGAAAGATAAAGCCTAGATTGTATACCTCAAATAATAGTAGAGCTAAAAACAACTAACACATGCTCTGGTTGTGTGCCACCACCAATAAGTATGAATGCCAATTGGGCTCTACTCTCGACGGCGAAACAGTTTACCAAGGGAAAAAATGATTTCAGTGCATAAAGATATTAAAACCGGATTGAAGATACATAATATATTTCTACATGCATTAAAATCAAGAGTTCAGTAAAAAAAAAAAATTCCTAGAAAGGTTAACCTGAGGAAAGTTTCTGTGGTTTGCATTTATAGGATTTTCTCCAAATAAAACTTCCGAAATACTGAAACTATAAAGGATTGAAGAAAACAAAGTAAAAACGGCAGATTGACGACATTCAAGGGCTTCTTTTCCAAGGCTGGGTAACCAATGGATGGGGGGGATTTAAAATTTATGTTTTTCCCCACTAGTTGTGAATTTATAAGTTCAAGGTATTCTTTCAGCCATGTAAGTACCTATTATCTTCATCCACATTAGTTTGCCCATTTCTCCCTCCATTGTAATGCTGATCCGAATCCAACTCCCAAAGTGCAGGTTTACCGGGTTGTGGCTGGAAATAGCCCAGGAATCTGCTCAAAAATAAGGGAAGAAAAAAAGAACAAAATCATTTCTCATTATGCTAAACAAGTAAGCATGATCAAGATGACTAAACTTTAAAATCTATAAAATTCCTATGTAGGAAATAACTAACTGCAATACTAACTTACATGTTAATTGCAGCTTGTTTTTCTGCATCCATGTACGCATTGCTGTAATACCGTTGAAGAGTTCTAAAGAACTCCTGGGATTGGGTTGCTGCTCTCCATTGACCTCTTCTCTCAGAGAATATCTACATAGCATCAAAAGTTCCAAATGTTAAGAAATGGAAAATCATGTTAAGAGATACAATAATTGCTTCAACAAAGCAAGGGTGTAAATAATAATAATAATAGGGATAATAACATTCAGGAAAAACTTCAGATGGATATTTGTTTAGTAACAGGTCAATCGGGTGCAAGCAGAAATGCAGCAATGCAAGTTAAAATCACCTTGTTGTGAGCAGCTGAGCCACCATATTGGTGTGCAAGGGTGTCACCCATTCTCTCATAGCACGCCATTAATTTATCAGCCAAAGGAGCATCAAGGTCAATCTTTGGAGTATCAATAACTCCTAAAGCATGAAGCTGGTGTCCAAGAGCAGTTAATCCATATGCATACTGTGCAACATTTGTCCGATCCAGGCAGTCTATGCAATTGGTCCGGAGCACCCCCTTTTGGAATGTGGGAGGCTTGACAGAATGATTACCATTAGTAATACCATTACCTCCAAGAACCTTTATCTCGAAGTTATCTGCATCATCATTATCGTTGTTGCGATCATTCTGGGAACACGAGTTTCCATTGTCAACATTCCTGCATCATATATTTTTTTCAATACCATTTCAAGAATTATAAACCATAATTACAAGCAACAACAATATTAATGGTAGAATCTCTAGTGCCCCTTTACCACTCCCCATCATAATCGCATTATTATGAGATCAGAATAAAAGAAGAAAAGCCCCAAGTCACAGTTTCATAGATGCAAATACCAAATATTTCTCGATTCAATATCCCAGCTTTATATTTTTTAATTATTCATTATCTTTCTTATATATTGATGTTTAAATCAGAACAAATTTATTACAACTCTTTGAACCAAAGAAAAATACGGTATGATATCAAACAGTATTTCAACTCAAAGGAACTTTAGCAATTATGAAGTTGTTTTGAAAAATCAATGTTGCGTTTTGAAAAAAGAGAAAAAAAAATGCTTCACCAGATTAAGTTAATAAAGAGAAATGAAAGTAAAAGCTTAAACTTCACAGTTCAAGCATTTTCAAAGACTAAATTTGACTGCAATTTACATCTTACAGTTAAAAGGTAGATGAATGGATCAGAAACAGGATGGCATACAGAAACATGTTCATTGGCTACCACAGAAAATGAAAGACAGGAATATTGGGTTCCTCTAAATCTTCTTGAATCACATACATCACCACGAAGAGATGTAAAAACAAAAACAACTGAAAAAAGATTAATTCACAATCAGAAGCATGATTTGAAATCTTATATTATTTTTTCCATGACCAAAGGAAGAAAAATATTAAGTGAAAGGGGGCTAAATCTTATTTCTGAAACTTTTCAGTATGCACAAAGACTCATATTGATAAATATATCACAAACAACCAATGGAGCTATTGGAATGTGATAAGAAAAACTTACTCAGGGGAAAGCCACCTCATAGACCCCTCGGGTTTCAAGGCTGGTGTTACTTGACAATAAAAGAAACCTGTTAGCGTCAACGCATATGTAGCCACTTTGCCCAGGAGTAGCAAAACGTTTGTAGCTTTGCTGAAAGGGGAAAAAATTATACGGAAAAAAAATATCAAGCTTCAAGTAGGAAGAATAAAATTTCTGATCGGGGCAAAATAAAAGAAAATAAAGTTGGGCTTATAACTTAACTAATATATACCTTCGCGAATGTTTGTGTAGATCCCAATGAAGGAATCTAAGACGATTCTCCTCTGACAAATCCTTATTAATAAAATCAATAGCATTGGCAAACTCAGCACGAAGTATGGACTCTCGGGGCCTTTTCTCCTGTGTCTATTGATCACCAAAAATGCAGAATCAAGAGAAATGGTTAAAAGACTGAGGATTATTCAAATTCTGATCATACCAAGTAAGATTTCACTAAGGTTAAAATGAATATTCACCTTAAAAACTACATTCAACTAACTACTCACAATCACAAAACCTACTCTGTCTCTCTCTCCACACACAAAAAAAACATCTCCCTTCTCTCTTTACATGCTTTGTGCTTGGATCTACTAGCACTGTAACTAAAAATTTCATTGTTTGCAAATCCCTCATGTAACATTTCAAAGTCGATCATAAAAAGAAAATAAACAAAAAAAAAATGAGGAGGAATATAATGAATCATATGATAAAAAATATCAAGCATAAATAGCTACAAATTTATCAACTCCAATCAACTAAGAAACCTACCTTAATCAAGTTCAAAATAATTATAGGATTTCCATATCTCTTGGCAAGATTTTCGAAATGAAGTCTGGTTGCTTCATAATTCTGGTCCTTCTTTGACACTGAAAAAGACAAAATGTCAGAGGAAAGATATTCTATACACATACATCATTACCTTAAAAATGCTACAGAAACTGCAAGGACATACATATTATATCTGGTTTGATATTCAAACGTGAAGTTTCTTGTGACCAGAATAGTGGGATTGAGCCACGGTTCTGAACAACAGAACTTATTTGCACGGGACCTTCAGGAACATCTTCAAACACAATCTGCTCTGTCTCAACATCATTAGCCACTCTGCCCTTCTCATTTACACCTCGTTTCAAATACCTACACATGAACAAAGCAATAAATTAGAGTAATGAAGTTACTAGATATCCATCTTCCTTGACCATATTTTTCTGCATAAATCTTTCTTGACCATATTATGCAATCATCAACTATAGTAAGTTTGAGAATTCGTATTCAAGTTTGCGAACAGTCTGTCAGTCATTTTCGAAATCAGACAATCAATTACTAATAGATGGAATATATGAATCCCACATTCAACAAAATAAGGCACTATGCAATCCATATAGGCATTACTGTTCATCAGAATGTAGGGATAATACAATCAACTACGGATGAATTACGCATGTTCCCTTAGATAATTATAATTTTAGTTACGTCCAGAATTACTAACAAAAAGGAAGGAAAAATGTATTGTATCTTTTTTCACTGAAGTATGCAACCCTGAGAACAGGGTCTGATAGGGGAAGAAAAGTACGCCTTCGTCCCTACCTGGTGCCAGCATAATGGCGTGAACGTCTTGCGATGAGGGTCAGTTTGAAGTCTCTTCCTGACACGGACAGGGTAGCCTAGATTCAAATAGCATGAAGTAATCAGTGAAAATTGAATTATAGAGCTTCCAACTAACCAAAATGACTATCTGTACTGTTGAGAAGGCAACTTCATAATAAAAGAGAGAAAAGAGGAAGCCAATAACATTTAATGAACTTAGTATACCAACGGTAACAATTATCAGTTAAAATATCTACCTGCCTAAAACTCACTCCATACAAGGCATACTCAAAGCCCACACACATGCCTATGAAACCAGTATCAACAGACATAATACATAAAAAGTTACCAATTTTCTTTCTTGCAAAAAGAAGGGCTACAACTAGAAAATGAAATGGCAGGGGAGATGCATGCGAAATTGTATAAGTTAGAAATAGAACTATCTAAAGAATGAAGTTAGTTCCTCTTAACTAGGCTTAGACAAAGTCCCAGCACATAATTTGTCATTGGGTCCAAAAATTTCCAATACACAGCATGACTAAAGAAGCAGGCTTGCAACAGCTCTGAAGCAGAAGAAAAACTTATGTACTATTTGAACTTGACTCCCTCACTCCAAATGTATTTATCAGATTTTTTTCTGTCACATCATATATCACTGACCTGTTTGAAGAAGCCATACACCAATGCAACGGTCCAAAGAGTATTCTGAAGGTGATTCCGAATACCTCGAGTCAAGAATTCATTCCAGACAAACATAGTATCGTAAAGGACTTGTCCTGTTTGATTATCACACAAATTTCTTTGAAGACTGCGCATAATATGGTATGAGTAGCTGAAAAAGAAGTCCTTCGTAAGATCCACCGTGCACAGGAGCTTCTTGTATCTAAGCCATCGATGAAAATAGAAAATTATAATATTAATGATACTGTTATGAAATGTAGCCCCTAAAAAATTGAGCCTAGAAAAACATAACAAAAAGAAAACATTTAAATAATGAAAAGCGGCAAGATCAAAGAAAATTTCTCCCCTTAATCCCAATGAAACATCAATTTACCAAATGATCTAATTATATTAACTCATAGAAACAAGAAATTCCACTCTTTATATTTGGAGGACCTAATTAGCATAATGCCTAAAGTGAGTTGAAACAAACCAAATATGATGAGTGGAAAATTTGGTAATACATACAAGTTCCACAGTGGAATAGGGTTGGATTTGGAGCCAGGGTTGACATTGCACTCCGAATTCATGGTTTAGGAACTTGCACTAATGAAGTGTATAACTAATATCTAGCCGTGATATCAAAGTCTCATTCTTAAGAGGTTGAAAGAAGCCATAGGGAGTGGGAAAAAAAATAACAATCATTTTGGAAAATACAAAAGGGAAAAGACAAAGTTATATTTGGGGCTTCAGAAGGACCACTGATAAAATAATTTACATGAAGAATGGATAAAACACCTGTTCTCATTCTTTGAATTAGCAATACTGGACAGAACAGTAGAATTCGGAAGCGGAATCATCTCACTCTTGGAGACTGCGTATACAGTATGACCACAAATTGCACCAATCTGCCTTCTTTTTGTGATAAGCAACATGTAATAAGGCCCCAAAAATTTAATAAACCCTAAAAACAGAAAATCACAGTGAGTTTATATGATAATAATAAAGGTCTACTTAATTAGAATAATGGAATTTAGGTCCACATACCAACAATTCCATAACAAGTGGTAACAAATTTTAGTCCACCAGTCGACCTGTTTCCTTCATGTATCCGCCTCAACAGGTCAGAACATTCACTCTCTGTATACGTGGTAGAATCTTCACGAATGTTTAGCTCAGAAGGATCCAGGCGGTCAATCTTTAGGACTCTCCAATATGTTCTACTCTTATTCCTTCCTATCATGTAAAATTTCTGTAGCATTGCAAACAATTGGTTTAGTTGTTGTGAAAATGTACATATACAAAGCACAATAAACCAGTTGAGGGATGGAAATATGCTGCTGACGTATCAATTCATAACTCTTCACCGTGTGAAGATGACATTCCTTATTTTTGGAAAGGTATACACAAAGAAGAAGAGTTTTTCCTACCAAAAACCATGCATCCATGAGAGAGAGAGAGAGAGAGAGAGAGAGAGAGAGATCATATCATGACTCATGAACTTGGGAAATCTGAAGTATATTCCAATCCTCTAACTCATAAAAAGTACAATAGTAAATAAACAAAGTAAATCAAACATTAAAACTAGCGCAAGATGAGCACTTCCCCTAAACTAGTTGAAACTTTTAAAGGTTTAGAGTGGGGGGACGCATTCATATGCACGTATACCAATATGGCATACAAAAATCTCATGAAATAACAAAAAAAAAAAATAGTAAGAAATTTTTGGTAAGGAACTTTATGAGAATGTTGTATTCAGGTGTTTTACCAAACATTGTCCTAAGAACTCCTATTCTATGGGTTTCTTGCACTATGGTCTATCATGATACAATTGTAACTCCCAACAATCCAGTGAAGTTCATAGTTGAACTTCAAAAACTAGATGATTACCTGAATCAAGGAGTCTAGAGTTTTGTTTTGGCCATTCGAGGATCAAATTGAACTTTGAAACTATGAAACTTCTATGAAACGATGAAACTTCTATGAAAGGAATCCTATACAAGACAAACCATCACTATTATTTTGCATTGATCATAAACTCATAAATATAAACCCTGACCCAACAGGCAATGGACGACATGACCGGACAAGCTTTCCAAACTCTCATAGTCAACCTAATTATCATAGCAAAGCCTCCGGTAAACAGGACATAATCTTTCAGCCTATGAAACAAATGTTGCGTGCAATGTGGCGCCGTCCAACTTTCCAACTAGAGCTAGTCCGCTTAACATATAAATTCCCTGCTCGTGCAACATTTACGAACAGAGCTGGGAAGTTTACTTAAAGCCATGGCTGCATTACCACCAAAGGCATAACAAAATTCATGTTCAACTAAAATCCTATAATTGGATCCTTTCAAGCAAATTAATGATCAAAACATCTTCACTGATCTAAATGCCACCGACCAAACATTTAACAATACAAAAAAAAGAAGCAAATTAAGAAACAAAACAAAACAACAGAAAACTGTGGAGATCTTAATTGGATCAAGAAAAGGCAAGAGCAGGAGGTTACCGATCGGGTCTCGTAGAGCCTGAATTTCTCGAGAGAGTAGGAGACAGAGTCGGGATCGGGATCGTTGGAAGGGTGGATTTTGGCCGACGAAGTGCCATAAGACCGTAAATTAGACTTGGAATTCTCGGATTTGGCCATGGAAAATTTGAATTCTTTCGGTGTCGGTTAAATTGGAGCTATGGAAATGGATTTTGAATTCCTCTGACAAAGCATCCGGAGAGAGAAACCAAGACGAAGGTGATTTGGGGATTTCCAAGGGGTTTATATAGGCTTTGATTGGGAGGCTCACTGAGGAAAAAAGTTGGTTGAGTCGTTGAGTTCGTTTACAATTACACAATAACTACAAATTACAAGGTTTCGGCTTTCGGGCCATTGAGTTGACTTTTAATCAGTTCTTTTTTTTTTGTTCAACTCTAATGCTCATGTTTTGATTTTTTAATAAAAATTAAATACTTTTTGGTCCACTTTTAATTATATTCTTTT
>JAYMTT010000787.1:0-11465 GCA_036898025.1 Hypseocharis bilobata
GAACTGAACTGGTTCCAAGCTTCCTGTGACATGCATAAACAAATTAGGAAAGCAAAAGAAACCACAACCTGCTGTAATCGTAAGTCAATTTTAACCAAATAAACAGAACTATATATCTTCCATCGATATAATCATTAATGCAAGAGGTAAAGCAACATCAGAAACCAATAAAATATATACTATCAAAAGCCCACATCCATTAGTATTTCTTTCTTTACGTTTTGACTTTAGTATATATTAGAAACTACAAAATTTCATCATGTACAAAACATCTGAGCATAAGCCATTATAAGCAGGAAACAACCACGCAAGTTGACAAAATGCCAGCACGCAATATTCATATATGTCCTATCCTTCTTAGCTATCACTCATGACATATATACTTTCCAAAAATAAATAAATAAGGTTCAGAAGAAAGAAAGAAAGAAAGAAAGAAATCTAGTTTGCAGCCAATGTTACAAGCTATACAATAAATAACACAACAGGAGGTGAAGAGTTGAAAACTGTAAGGTACAACATTTGATGAACACAGTATCAATGCTTAATAGGAAACACATTTATGGAACATTTAAAGCAATAAGTGAGATTACAATTGTTGAATAATACTTCTCAGTTCCAACATTTTATTAAATACTTTCTTATGTCCGACAATACTCCATAATAGTTTTTTTCTTCTTTTATTTATTTATTTTTTTCATGGAAAGATAGATATCACTATTACAGCCAAACCTGGGACTCAAACCTTAAACCTTCGAGTGCCAAGGCCCCAACCTTAGCCACTTGACCAAGGCCTCATCGGCCCATAATAGTTACTAAAGCACTTTTCGACACTGAATGGAATTATATTAGGCTGTCACAGTAAAATGCAAAAAACAACCTCCAAATATAGCATTGCAACCATATACTACATGAAACGTAGCATCGTAAAAATAATGATACGGAGAAGAACCACTCTGATGCACATGGAAAAATGGCTATGCTACTACAGACTAATTCTCCTATAATTAGATAGGAGAATGCATACAACATTTTCAGACAAACCAATTATATAGTCGAACCTCTGAAGGTAATTGGAATGCTTATTCTTCCTGAGCTGTCCAGAATTGTATCTTTTAAATAACAAAATCCCCCGAAGAACAAAAACAATATTACATATAAAAGGGTAAAACTGTAGAAGTTATTGATAGTATTCACATGTTTTTATGCATAAAGGTTTGTGCTTCTAAGTAAAGTGGAATACCAAGGCAACTATTAATATCTTTTAAGTATTCTGAATAGTGATAAAATACCTTGAGAATATCAAAAACCTTCTCTGCAGTGTACTTTTGCTGAAGAGTCGCACCTTTCTGCTGAACTTTATCAGGATGGATACATAATGTTGCCTTTCTATAAACTTTTTTAACTGAGGTGGAAGTAATCATATCTGTTAAAGAAACTGGCTGCCAACCACATTCTGGCCAAAGTACCTGTTCATCATTCCATAAATGAGAGTGATTAGTTGTGTAACAGAAGAAGTCCATATTATGAGATGGAAAGAAACCACACATTCTATAGGCAACATACATAAACCTGCAAAATGCAAGGCAGTGTCTCTAGCGTTACAGAATAAAGTTACGAAAGCATGATATTCCGGAAACATGAGATATATCCCATAAATACTGGAATTTTAAGTCCACTGTTACAATAAATTTTTTGGGGAGATGAAATTTGAATCTACCCTGCAAAAATTGCTCAAATTCCATAATTATTCAATCTTAAAATCTAATGAAGAATAATGGCCAAACAACCTGCTGTAACAGTAGCCTTTCACACAGCAATTGGAACAACAAAAGGATAACACAAAGCCTCTAGCATGATCTTCCAACATACAAACACATCAATAGCATATAACATTATCTTGAAAAGGTTTTGCTTGTACTAATAATCATAGTCAGCCAACTTTTTTAGATTCGACTTAATGATAAAATCCAGGGATCAGTTGTACATCGGCAAAGTATTAAAGTTTTGTTCTGATGCATCACTTTGTCAGCTATAATCAGAAACAAATATAGGCAATAGGAACGATGCCAAAAGGCAATAGGAATGATGCCAAAATATGGAAGTTCCTACATATAAAGCACACATCCCCAAAGTCCAGTATATCTCGGGGGCAAATGATGAGAAAATTGAAGGGTACTATCAAGCATATACACCTTTTCAAATATGTTCAAGAACTGGAGCTAATCAATATCAGTTCTAGATAAAAGGACAAGGTCCTGAGACAAATGCCTCCATGGTAATATATAAATGCATAAACCTATACTCCACATCGTAACATATGCAAACTCAGTACGGAGAAGAAGTAACTAAAGTGTGTAAGAGGTATTAAATCAAAAACCAAAACTGACAAAAGTCTCAACAGGTTGCCAGAGCTTTTGCTTTAAAGCAATATGGCCATACTATGCTAGCAATAGATCCCCAGTGACTCGTTGTCATAGGATTCTGGCAAAAAGGACTCCTTTTTTTTCGTTCTTTTTCACATTCCAGTTAGCATCAACCATATAATGAAAGTTACTATGTCTGTCCCATATTGAGTTTCTTACCATTTACATTTGTTTGTCTCAAAATAGAAATCCAACAGTAGAACGTCAAAGCATTAAAACTTACTACTTTCTCACGTTACTCTGGTATGCGAGAAATAGATCCCCAGTGACAATAGGATTCTCGCAAAATGGATTCCTTTTTTTTTTTGTGTGCATTCCAGTTAGCATCATCCATTCAATGAAAAGTTACTATGTCTGTTCCCTATTTAGTTTCTTACCATCTAGTTTGTTTGTCTCAAAATAGAAACCCTACAGTAAAATGTCAAAGCATTAAAACTTACCACTTTCAGACATTACCCCCCATTTTGAAATAAAGGTTCCCTTTTACATGGGTCAAAAACCTCATTATGAGAAAACTAGAAAAATGAGATGCAAACTACACTAAATGCTTTAATTGTTCAGATAGATGTCAATTTGTACTTAGCAACTTTCTCAACTATGGAACAAAATGAAGATATAATAAGTATGCTTCTGATATGAATAAAAAAATAAAAAAAATATGAGTTTTATACATTTTATCATTTAATCACTCAGTCACTCTATCCCATATTACCTATCCATTTGTTTTTTGTTTACCAAAAAGCCAAAGCATCGAAGTAACTTTCCCACATTACCCTTCGATTGTACATTAAGAGCAATTGTTACTAAACCCCCTCTACTATTACTTTTTTTTTATAATGCCATGCCCCCCTCTACTATCAAAATTGTCACTATTGATCGTCCTACTTTTTAAAACTTTTACTAGTGCACCTTCGTTTAATTCTTTAACCTCTTCGTTGGCTTCTGCTGTTAGCCACATGTGTTTCTGTAACGATCAACGCAAATAAGAGTTAGAAATTGACGGAAGGTGCACTGGTGAAAATTTTATAAAGTAGGGGGATCAATGGAGACAGTTTTGATAGTAATAACACAATGAAAATGGATATAGGGGGTGTAATAACAATTACTCTTCAATTTAAATATGGATAAAACAATCAAATTCAAATTGGTTGGCAAGTTTGCAAAGCAATAGTATTTAGAATGCATGTAAACTCTTTCTTCTTTTTTTCCAAGTATACGGTATTAATTATTGGCCCTTAAAAGAGTGGGAAATCTGGACGATGACATGGGACAGAAAGAACGCACAAAGAAGTGATTTCAAGTACTTAAGTATGATAAGGCAGGAGCATACTCCATGTACCGAGGCTTATCCACCATCACACATTATACTTTTGCCCTTGTAACAATTTAAGTACCAAATCACCTAACATGGCCTAAAAAGAAAAAACTTCTACAAATCACTTATTATATCTGACAAACAAATTATGACTTTTTTATGAGATCATAGTAGCTTGACTGCATTTTAATAACATAAAAATTGTTTAACTGATTCAAATAACTAAAGGGGATTACTTCCTGTACTGCAGAGGATGCATATTCATTTATGCGGGTATATTGTTTTAGAAAATAAGTTAGGGTCCCAAGTGTAAAGATGCTCCACACACATGAAGAGATGACCTGGAGCTGGAGCTAGCCGGTAGATTGAAGTCAGAAAACCAGTAACAACAATCCCCTACTAGTGAGCTCATTGCATATTACTATCTACTGTAGCAAAAACAGTGTGAACACTCCCTGAACTGACACCATACATCAAATGTACTTGAACTTCTAATTAAATCAATTAGACACCAGAACTAGCTCAATTACCCAACAACCCCTCAAATAGATTTCCTGATCAATTTCATCCGAAAAGTAACATGATAGATTTTAGCATTTTTACCTTCCTTCACTCATAACACAGCTACTAAACATCTATCTCTGCCCTCTCTACATGCTTGACCATAAAACCAGTTTCTTCTAAAAACAAGACCAAGTTAAAGATATAAAACATTAAAAAACATGGGTTGTCAACTACTTCCAATTTGCTTGTTGAAAAGGCCAGAGAAACCGATAGTTGTTTCCAAAATCATTTTTTGTTCTCTGAAATTATTAATCGGTCTGGATATGAAAGAATGCAGGAATTATGACACCAATTAATGACATATTTATTTTCTTCTGAAGTGGGCGTCTTTTATTATGGCCATTTGAATTCTCAGCCAAAGAAAAGTCTTCCCGTTCTCACCTTCAAATCTCAATTATATGAAAGAGAATATGACATTCTACTGGACTTCTGAAATAATGGATTTTTTTATGCATGTTTCGTTTTGTGAAAATGGGTTTTTTTATAGTCTGGCGTGTAATATGAAAGACGTTGAAGAAGCTAAGAGAGAAAGGGCTAATTTCATAAAGACCCCCCCCCCCTACTTAGGGGTCATTTCAGACTTGACCTCCCTACTTCGAATTTAATCACCAGTGCCCCCCTACTTTTACAAAACATCAGTGTTGATTTTTCCTTATTCTTTTCAAAACTTTTGAGTATATTCTTGATACATCTATCTATGTCCATGTGATTTGAAACTTGTTTTATAGATTGTATATCACATAAACTTTTCAACAGTATCATTAATTTTGGTATAAGATTTTTTTGGATTGACAAAAAATCAATTGTGATGATTAATTTTGGTACCAAGTGGGAGGATCAATGGTGATTAAACTGAAACTAGGGGGATCAAATCTAAAATCAGCCTTAAGTAGAAGGGGGATTTATGAAATTACCCCAAAACTTTTCGATTCGGGAGTTTTTGTGGTAACTGTACAGAACCGATCAATATGATGACAGTGATAAGATTGGTTTGGTAGAAACATAGCAGAGAGATGGAGATAAATGGATGAAAAGATTTGAGGAAGCAACGGAGATTTCAGGTTAAGGAATAGAACTGATTTGGGAGAGAATTACATCTCCAGGCAGACATCTAGCACAATTATTCCAGCTAACACTAAAAGGTAACTTTCAATGTTTGTATGAAGTTTACCATAGACAATTACCATATTCATGCTCATAATCAAGTTTATCTGGGCAAATTTCTTTTCTATTTTAGGACTGAACTATATAGAATTTTTTTTTTTTAAGTTCTGCAAAATTGACCAGATTCTCAACCCTAATTTCAGAGAGAGAAAATTGGTTTTTTGTTTTCCTTCAAAATTTTAATACGGAGCGTATAAGTTTGAAGTGAGCGTACATGTAAAAATACAAAACACTTATTCGGGTCAAGATTGATCAGGACCCTGGGGCTTACTAGATGATCGGAGCTAGTTCAAAGGGTCTATATAGTAGATCAAAAGTTTGATAGGTATACTAATATAAGGTGTCTATTTAGGTATGAAGCAAGAACAATAAATCAGCTTGTCTACATTTAGCATCAACACAACATAACCAATAAAAAATATTTGTCAACAAGAAAGACAGAGAACCTATGCATGTAAGTAAACACCTATCCCTGACATCAAAAAACAGCTAGATGAGAGAGGAAGCCCAAGAATGCTCTAAAGGATTACGTAATTTGTCCTCTATTATTGTGACCTCATTTTTATCCACCAAGCCAATACCCTAAAGCTAGCGCAGCTAATAATGTGAAAGAATTTTCCATCCTCAAAAGTAAGTTTGTCCTTGGCCCAGCCTCAAAGCAGCCCCTTTGCTCCTCCCAGATCAAGTAGGGAGCAATTGTGCCAAGGTGGGAATCTTAAAGCTAAACGGTTGAAGCTGTGGCTCAAATTCCTCCTTAAGTCCCTCAAGATGCCAAGGATAGAAACCCCTTACTTAAACCCGCCATATGTTTGGCTCCTCAAAATTCCTTATGCTTCTGTTTTTTTCTTGCACCCCTCAAGATACTGGGAACTATTCAATCCAATCATCCCTCATAAATCCAAGGCACCAGGCTCCCAAACCTCTGAAATTTGAACAAGTCCCAAATATTAGCCTCCTTGAGCCCCTAAGATGTTGACATATGGTCCATCCTAGGGACTCCCAAATACAGGAAAGCGGTAAATCTAACTGTATAACTAAGACCGTTTCAGTGCAAATGGAGGCCAAGGTACCTTGACAAATCCAAAGTCTTTCTTAAACGTGAAGAAACTATAGTGATGTTTTCTGATATCTAGATTACAAGTCATATCAAGACGAGAGGTCCAGATCTACATATTTTTCTTTATTATTCTTTTATACAATTCCATATAAAAAAAACCCTGACATACTGATTTATTTGTCATGCATTTTTAACGTTTCTCACTTATAAAAGCAGGTATTCATGACCATGTATAAAGCAATTAAAGTAAGAGATAGCGCAAAGCTTGAGAACTAAAGTCTCCAAGAAGTTAAATAGAATAAAAAAACATCAAAAAGTAAAAGAGCGCACATAATGCAATGATGATAACAGTGCACGCATATTGGTTTCTTTCCCCGCAGCCCAATGCTTTATCTCGATATCCACAACCTCCGCGATTCTCTACACAAATAGAGATAAACATGAACAGCTGAATCAATATATATAAAGAAGCTAGGATGTAAAATAGAAAATAGAAAATATTAAAAATTGAACCCCCCCCCCTCCAAAAAAAAGAAAAAAGAAAAAGAAAAGAAGTTTGTTGACACAGAAAATAGCTAAATTAATCAATGATTTGGAGAATCGGCATCTACCAATCCTCATCATGAATCATGATTCATAATGCAATACAAGTAATACTTACATGTCTCTCATCTTGCTCCCTTTGAGTTTGAATATCACGCTGGTTCATATCAGCCAGTGCTTTTGCCTGAACATACAGTGATGAGAAACTGGAGAACCATCCAAAACAAAGAAATATACAAATAGAATTCACGGTGCCACAATAAATTGGGAAGATTCAATGAAAAAGGGGCATTGATGATTCAGCTTTCATTATTTGCCACATCATCTGAGTGTTAAAGTAATGCAAAAGTAATTTGGCACATATAAAAGATATCAGTCCCAGAACTTAGATGGAAGTTGAGGCGTATAGAGTTCGATATATTATGACCGACTCTCTGGCATATGCTACTCTTTGTTATATTCCTATCTTTTTGGTGGCAAACTCCTTTTCACTATTGTATTAATAAACTTCCATTCAGCACTCTTCAAAAATTTGAAAAAGAAAGCATATATTGATCCATCAAAAGACAAGAATCCAATGAAATTAAAGAATACAAATATATTTGAAACGATCAGAAGGAGAATACACACCGCTCGCTCCTGAGTCCTTTGAAGACGTCCCAATCTTGCTCTTCTTCTTTCTTCACTTTCCCCATCAACTTCCTCGAATTCTCCAAATATTGGGGAAGCTTTAGCCAACAAAATTGTTTAGATAAATTAGCACCGAAAAATGTGTGCTCAAAGAATATTAGGAACCCTACACTGTTTAAATTTGAAAGCAAATACCTCCAAAAACTGAAGAAAGGTCATCAACAAGATTTGTTGCAGAAGAAGCCTTCTTTATACCAGTTGAGGGCCCCGAAGATATCCTTTGGGCCACATCAGGCTCTCTTCTGTTGGGTGCCTGTGCATCAAAGAAAGGAAATATCAAGTTCATCATAGAGCAATCAATATTATCTGATGCTGTAGCAAAACTGGCATAAGTTTTGCATCTATTCTTACCGAAGTTGCAGTCCTAGACCTTGGTACACTGCGTGATCGAGTACCCATGCTGAAAAAGGATTCCAAGTCATCTTCACTCTTTTGCTGATTTTCCTGTGCAGCATCTTCAGCTTCCTTATATCTACTAGATTTTGTATTTTGTCTCTCCCTAACTCCCGTAACTCCGTTGGTTGCTTTCTTAGAACCAGTTGAAGTTTTTGATTTTTCTTCGTTATAATTATTTTGTGCCCTACCCATTGCAAAATCTTCAAGTTCATCTATTGCAGACACAGGAGAGCTCTTAACTGTATCATGAAGAGACAATTGACGTTACAAGGAGAATACGGTAAGAAAATGTCATTTATTTTCTTTTATGCACTTAAGGAAGCAGAACCTTTAACTGGCTTCACAACTTGCGATCGTTTTGGAGGTGGCCTCAATGTTGGGGAAGCATTAGATGCACCACCAAGTTTTGTGCCTCCAGAATATTTCAGATTACTGGTTTCTTGTAACGGGTCTGAGAACAGCTCTGAGGAAGAATATGCAGAGGTTGAAGTTGACTCTAATACTACAAAGGGATCTTCTAAAATCATAGAGGTTGAACTGGTTGACTTTCGAGGTTGACTTGTCTGTATATTTGCTCTGTATATGTGTTTGGTAACAAAAGCATCAACTTCAAATGTTACACGAATAAATTCAAGTAAAACTGCAACACAGTATCACGCACAATAAGTTACATGAACAGACCTGACCCCACTGTATCTAATTGCATCAGTCCTAATAAATTGATCAATAACCCTGTGTTCCGGCAAATTAAAAATCTATTGATATGGAAATATATGAAGGTGAAAAAACACTCTATTATAATGCTTCAAAAAAAAATAGATGCTTATCAATGAAGAAAACGAAGTTCCAGGATACCGAGAAGTATAAACATAAGCAAAGCAGTCAGAAGTTGAAACATTAAAGACTCTATAGACCTCAACTTGCAATTTCCAGAGTACAAACCGAGAATCATCTTGAAAGCATCCCAGTAATTTACCTAAAATTATACTCCAACCTTCATTGAGGCTGTTGACTTCAAATTCTCTTAGGCACAGGCTCCTGTCAAACTCTAGGTTCAACTAGCATAAATCTGTCACTTATCACTGTAAGTTATGGTATGTACCCAGAAGCTTCAGTTTCATTCTTTCACTTGCTGAGTCTTTCCACGAAAATGTCAAGAATTTAACATCCTTAATCTAATATAAACCATTATCTAGACATAACCGAAACCATAATCACAACAAAACATGTAAAAAGCTGGCAAGTGCAAACTATTCATTCCATGATGATAGGCTGGGCGGGTGGCTTTCAGGCAGAATGATTTGAATTAGAATTTGTTTCACCCAATAAAAAACAGATCAAATTCTAATTATGAACCCATCCAAATAGGCCTAAGACCGACCCGTTGTCAGTTATAACTCATAACTTTCCAGTCTTCCATACTATAAATCAACACTTGCAGTTCAAAAGCATTTGCATGCTACAGGCTAAGCCGGTTGTGTAGGTTTCATGATGTTGTTATTAAGGTAAATAACTAGCGTGTCAGAGGAATACGAATATAACTACTGCAGGATAAGCCAGCCAGTTGGCACTAACTACTGAGTAATACTCATGATGAACTAAGTAGTACTTATATTTCTGTAAAAAGGTTGCTTAATAAGCCAAGTCAATCAACTCAGGCAAGTACCGTGTTCCACGGTCAAGCAAATTATAACATAAATGAGGTCCTACGCAATATAAGTTTTCAAGGAATGTCAAAAAAAATTGTTTTCCATAATAATTGCATGGTCATCTTCATTCCCCGCATAGCCAAGCTTTACAAGGTAACTACAGCCATTTAATATCATTATGTATGTTATAGGTCAAAGAATTAATAGAACACAGCACAGTAAATGGAGATCTTCATTAGTTCTAAGAATTAAGTAAATTAAAAAACATAAACAAGCAAGGAACCAAAATTTTCTTCAGCACAAGCATACCCATTCTTTGAGGGAATGCTTCGAACAAATCCATGAATCCAGTCATCTAAACCAGCAGCACCCTTTCCTGCCCCTCTTGATCCATTCTGGCTGTAACTCTTTGATTCCACTCCCACTGCTACTCCACCAAAATTGCCTAACAGGTCATCAAATCCAGCATTCGAAGCAAATGAGGCGAAAACATCATCTTTCCTTGCAGAAGCCGAGCTATTCAACCCAGATATTCCACCAAATATATCATCAGTAGTATCATAAGCATAAGCTGAATTCTTGACATTGGAATTATTCGATCCGCCAAATATGGAGTCATAATCGAAGGACGACGACTTGCTCGTAGTCCGATCATCGGAAAACTTCGGGAATCCACCAAACAAATCATCGTATCCATCCATGCCTCCGTAATTCTGGGTCTTCTGATTAGCAGTCGATCCAAATAGGCCGTTTGGCGAATTGGAATTCCAGGAATCTACGGAGGACGATTTGGAACCGAAACCCAAATTGAGCTCGATTTGCCCGCCATTGGAGGAGGCGGGCTGCTTGGATGCGGCCATGGGAGCCGATTTTCCTTGGGGCTTTAGCCCGAAACTCTCTGTGAAGACCCCAAACTGATCCATGCTTACAAAAAATTGAGTGAAAGAAAAGAAAAATACTAAAAATTTAACAAGTGAGCTATGAACAGAGAGGATCTGGAAAATGGTTGTGTGTTGGTTTCACTAGAAAAAAAATGCTATAAAATAGGCATGGTTGATTTATGGAAACAAGATCTGAAATGATACAAATTCATAATAAAAAACCCATTATCTGTGTATGTATGTATGTGAGAGGTAGTGTTTGAAATTTTGGATAAATTAGGAGAGAGAGAGAGAGAGAGATTGGGGTTTGATTTCAGATGGTGGAGACAAATTGGCGGAAATTGGGTGACGAAAATAGATGGGGAAGAGAAAATTCTCCAGGAGGAAAATAGATGGAGGAAAATCCGATCCAATTCCAGGCTGAGGCGGCAAGGCGCAGGCAGAGTGTTACTGCTACAGCCAGCCGGACAGGTGATTAACGTGTAGCCGACTCTCTGTGTCCAGCTTTTAGATACTTTCCGTCGCCTACTACCAGTAATTTATCTAATTCAGATTAATGCTTTGGTGTAGGAAGCACGAGTGAGTGCGAATTTGGGATTCATTCGGATTTGTGAGTTTGGGATTCGGATTTGTGAGTGCCAGAATTTGACAAATCCTAAAAAAATGTAGGACAATGCCAAGGTTATAATAAAATAATATTTTTAATTTTTTATCATATATATATACTAGTTGAGTTGCACGTGCTATGCACGTGCTAGCTTCTAGTAGTAGTTAATAAGAATA
>JAYMTT010000788.1:0-11459 GCA_036898025.1 Hypseocharis bilobata
TTCCTGCTGTAAATTTCTAGTATTTATCTTTCAATCATATTAGCTTCCAATATCACAAGCCACTGTGCCAATTTTCTTTTCGATGGCTGTGAATTTGTATCTTAGGGTTTTAGAAGTTTTTGAGGCCGATGAGTTGTTGGTGCTTGCTTAATTTTCAGCTTTGATTTTGTTATTTTCTGCGGCTTTTACGAGTATTTTGTGAATTTGAACTTTGTCTTTGGTAGGTGGTTGAAAACCGCATTCAATTGGTTACTAAACTGGGGGATTTAGAAATATTGGAGAAATCTGACTTGGATTATCTCGTCGAGTGCCTCGCAGTATCCTTCTACTGACTTGAATATAAGATTTAGCATTTTGTTTCACTGTTTTAGGTATGTTTATGAAATGAGAAATCTATTGTTGTTTGTTGATCATGTTAGGGTGTATTTTCGATCATAAGGAAGTGCTTGGTAGATGTTTTCACAATTAGAGATGCCAAATATGGAGTATCAATAACTGATGGCTTGAGTAACATCTGAATGTGAGATGAGTGGAGCTGTAATTCTTGTAGGTTTTTGGTAAAGGGTTAGGTAAGGGTTTACCGCGGATTGAAACTATAGAGGATTATTTAGAATCATCGTGCTGAGACTATTAAGACCAAATGTTGAATTATAATTGACTAATGTCATGGGCAGTAGCATTGATTCAAGACATTCATATTTTTTTTTGTTGTATACTTGTATTTAGCTGGATAAAAATATCTTGGTTCATTTTGTATTTTGTTCATTTTTACGGCAAGAGTGTATTTCAGCAGATGTAGCCATCACGATGACAATAAGAAGAATGTAGTTATGTATAAGGTTTCTGTAAAGAGGGAAGCGGGGGTAGCAGACTAGCAGTGAGCACTTAAAATCTGTCATGCATAGTCTGCATAATATTCTTCATTAACAATCAAGCTGTTTATAAAATAAATAAAAAGCTTCCAAAATTAACATGTTAATATGGATGAAATGAGAACAGATACGAAACTATGAAATCTTAAAATATTGCATTTGTTATGTCTTAGAGCTCGTTGTAACTAAAGTCCCGTTGTGGAGTAAGTTGGTTCAAATGACACCTTTCATGTACAATGTGGATAAACAATACTTTAGAAGATTCATGTAATGTTCAATATAATGATAGCTTCTGGAGGAGTAACCTGTACCTGCAACCCCACTTTCTGTCTAGATAATATTGTGACAGCCACATTTTCATTTTTCAAAACACAATCTTTGTGAAATGATTTATCTAATAATTTTATGCTGGTGTATGTCGTCAAAAGTCAGCATGTTTCATCATCTTTATGAGCCCTGACTAGAAAATCTTGCGTGCTAGATCAAAAACATTTAAAAGCTCTGTTTTGTGAATCAATATTTATCTTTAGTGCAAACTAAAAGATCATATTATTTGTTTTGGGGTCTTGAGTGAAATGACCAGCATGCATCATCGTTGACTGAATTTTCATATAATAGAATACAGTGAGCGTACCATATTTGTTAATTGGCGGATGTTCATGATTTGAGGTATAGTTCCTCTTATGGAGCTACTTTGAATGATCTTTATGCTGTGTAATGTTGTTTACCTTAATAACAAGCTCGAACTTTTGGGAGGACTTCACCTGTTTGGATATAACGCAGTGCCTGTTAAACAAAGCTATTTTATATGTGGCTTCAAAATACCTGGACTCAGATATATCTGGCTGTCTACCAAAGTTTATTTCCCTTGGGACCAAGGTAACTACACTTTGTGCAGTTTTAACTTGATTATTTATTCCTCTGGTGCAGTTTTATGAGAGCACTTATATCTGTTTATATTACGCTTATGGTGGAAATTTAGTTTTAATATCTTCAGTGTTATGTGTTAGGCAACTGTGTGGTGTGGAAAGCATCTAAAGATGACTGTTATGTCAACTGAGGAGTCTCAAGAAGAAGAACATAGCAACCTTTATTTTCAGGTAGAGAATAGTGGAGCTCTTAGTTTCTTGCAAGTGTAAGTT
Organism: Hypseocharis bilobata; assembly: GCA_036898025.1. Taxonomy (NCBI): domain Eukaryota; kingdom Viridiplantae; phylum Streptophyta; class Magnoliopsida; order Geraniales; family Geraniaceae; genus Hypseocharis; species Hypseocharis bilobata. Next base: position 2,015 of record JAYMTT010000788.1, read on the forward strand.
GTTAATGCAGTTTCTTTCAATTGTTTGCACATTTTGTTTGTCTTTGATGCTGATGTGATGGATTCTCTGAAATGGCTTTCCTCTTATTAAATGAAGGAGGCAAACCTTATTCTTAGATCTGCAACTGTAAGTACCAATATTAGTATCCATCATCCTCAATTCTTCTTTGAAGGAAGGGCCATATATATGAACTTTTCCTGCCACTTACTGGAGCTGGTTTTTCAGCTAAATGTGTTAATAAGCTAAATGGTAAACTTCTAAGTATTTGGAAGGCAAATAAGTAAGTACAAAGAAAATAAATTAATCAGGAAAATATTTTTAAAGATGAACTTACTGGTTGATTAAGTTGTAATAGAATTTACTTAGTATTTTTCTCATAAAAGTTAGAACTTCCTTCAGTCCATATACTTTTCCTTTTTTTCCTTCTGGCTCTCATTTATTAAACAATTCTTCATGCAGTGTCAAGCATGCTAATTATGCATCTATGCTTTAGCATTTTACTTCCGCAAAATCTAAGCTTAAGGAATAAATGATTGATTTGTGAGTTCTGACTTAGCTATTGTAATTCGACATTTCTACAAACTTTTGAAAGTTCGACTTTGACTGCTTGTTGAAACAGTAAAACTATTTAAGAAAACTGTAGATTTATAGGGTTACTTTCGTGGTATGGTGGTTTGGCGATTTTAGGTTATTGCAATTACTGTAATGTATTGACATTTGTTGTATAACCATATTCAGACAACATATTAGTTACCCTAAGGTAAATATCAGCACCTTGTGTCAGTGTCCTTGCTACATAGTATGAGCCAGAATTTAACTTTCATAAGGTTATGTTTCTTTCAACGGTGGTCATAAAGGAGGTTATTTTGAGTCTGAACCAAAATCACTTTAGAACTGCAATCTGATAACAAGACTTAATAGATATTGGTCTCAGATGGAGCTCTCTTGCTCATTTGATCAAGCATACCAACATTTAAGATTCTTTATTCTGCTCAAACAATTGATCTACCAAGTCCACCATTCTCAGTATGTTTGAAAACTTTCTTCTATGATTTAATCTCGTATATACTTAAGAGTCTTTCTTTCATTTGAATTTATTCATCACAATGCTGTGATTCTGCTTGAAGAGAATATAGATGGTGTGTTTTGACTTTTGAAACTTTGCTATTATCTGCATGACTATGGTCATCTCTCCATATGCCTATTGTCGTGTAGCTGTCAAATTTCCTGATATGAATTCATCTCTTGCAGCTGCTGTTGAATTTATATAGCTTCTCTGCTGCTAGCTTGTCAGCATTGACAAAATATCCTATTTTGGATGACAAGGCCTCAATGGTTATTCTCGAGGACTTCATTTTAGAACAGCTAAATCTAACAAAAGATTCAATAGCAGAAATCAAGGTATGGATTATTTGCATTACATACTCTACCCTAACCTCATGGATCATTTTTCTTTTTTTCGTTGAATTGCCACTATCGATTTGTTCATCTGCTAAATTATAGTAACTGTAGTAATCTCATATTGGGGTGGGAGCTATCTATTTTCTTAAGGGGTGCCAAATTAGTGGAATCTGTAAAACTATCAGAACAGACAGTATCCTCTTTACGTCCATTCCGTTTGATGGGTTCTATTATTTTACTTTTTGAATTGGGGCTTTTGCAGTTATGCAATGTATAAGCAGATAATTTTAATATTTAGAGATGCTGTCAAAGTGTCAGGTTTGATTGGATAGATTTCAAGATTTAATGTGGCCTTTTGCATTTGATATACTTTGATGGACAAATTAATACATTTTATGCTGCTCTGGTTAAATTTTTATTTTAATATAGAAAGAAGCAGGCAGTGTAATGTAGTTCATTGCATATTAGTGTTCTTTTATTGATTATCAAGCATTTATAAGTGGGGGCTTGGCCATAGAGTTTGAGCATTATGGATGAAGTGGTGATGTGCTTCACAGTTGATGGTCCATGTCTATCAACATCAAAAAAGATAAGCTTAAAATCAGTTAGAAGATTACTCATGCTTTCTGGTTTAAGTATGATAAGTAGTCAACAATAAATTTGTAGATAGTCCCCATAAAAGGAAATAGAATTTAGATATATGATTGAGATTTGAGAATTCAAGAGAGGATACTGTAATATGAGAGAAAATTTGGCTTGGACCATTGCTCAGTTCTGATTAAGATATTCACATCAAAATGAAGGGGTTTCAGGTGACAAAAAGATAAGGAAGAAAGAAAGTAAATAATGTCTTAAGAGAGGATTTGATTTTCTTTCACTAGTTACATTAATGCTTGGTTGGATTGAGTAGTATTGTTTGCAAGAAAGAAGTTGGGAAAGAGGGGGTGGGGGATTTGAAGCAAACATTCCATTGCCATCCTTCTGTACTTTAGTGATATTCAGCATATCTTGTTTTGAAAATGCACTAAAAGAAGCTTTTGACTTGTTTGCCTCTCTTGAAGAGCTTTCTGTTGCATATCATGCTTTCAGAATTATTAGTTCTAAATGATGTGGTCTAACCACTGCAAGTCTTTTATTCATGAGTAATTCATCTATGCTTGTTGGGTCATCAATGAACTTGTTTGCAAGTTGCTTTCCATTATCCATAGCCTGGAAAATTTTCTGATTATGTATATATTACTTCAATCTTTTTGTAAGCTTATCTTTTGATTGTGATAGACTTGCAGACATCTTTGTTGCCTGTACTTCAACTTTTTATTTTCTTTAGAGGTTTTAGAGCCAGACATGGGTTTAGTTTTATTCAGGTTTTCTTTTGTTGAGAACAAGGGTGTGGGTGTGGGGTGAATATAGTAATTCTACTTGCACAGCTAGTTCTTAGTTTCAAGCATCCAGTTGCTTCTGTTGCTAAGAGCAGTTCTTTATTTTATTAAACAGAGAATTGGTTCATTTGGCTCAGAAGTACTTAAGTCTGCACAAACAGTCATTGATGGTGTTGTAAGAATGTGTGGAGCATACTCCAAAGCAGTAAACTGGGAGGTAGATGAAGAAAAATCTGAAAGTGGCATAACCAGCATTGGCTCTGAAGGGCCCAATAACCAAGTGACTAATATAATAAAATGTACCATTGAAAAATTATGTGAATTGGGCATTCTTGCAGCTAAAGATGGTGGGAGCCTGGTCACCATTCTTAATGTGTCATGGAAAGGTGTGGTTACCTTGCTTCAGCTTGGCAAAGGGGCCTTGGCAGTAAAGTTTAATGTAGCAGATATTATTCTGACTCTGATTTCGCTGGTCAATGAGTCTCTGGGATGTGCAGCGGAGGCTTGGTCTTCACTGAAAGAAAGCATTTCTATTACTGAAGCTAGAAGGACGTTTCTTCCAGTAAAGTTTTACCTGATTAATGCTGTTAAGATATCTTCGCTATACCCATGCCAAATGTCTGTGATATACAGGGAGATATCACTCTGTGTCCTGAAGATATTAACCCTAAAAATTTTGCTCAGCAATGAAGAACTCCTGAAAACTGCCAGTGAAGTGCTTGTAGAACTTTTAGAGCAAACATCCTTGAATTTACTTAGTTCTTTATTAAATTCTGCTCAAGTGAAACAGGAGCTCAAATCTGAAATTATGGACTGGTTATTCATGTATAAAAGCTACTCAAATTCTGTCCAAGGAGATCCAAGTAACTATATGATAGCTTCAATTAGTGAAATCGTTTCTGTAAGTCCTGAAGCTATGCCTGATGCAAGAAGTTTGTTGCTTGGAAGGGTTGCATTGTTTATTGGTTTCCTGAGATATTCTCTTGATCTTGAAGAAGATATAAAGCTTGGGATTGCCAAAAAGCTTGAATGGTGTCTGGACACATTAATTGATGAAGAAGTATATTCTTCTATTCTTGTTTTGCAAATTCCTTCATTGTATGGTTCTAAAAAAGCAGCAGAATTAGTCTGGCAGCCTATGTTTTCCTCTGTTTTGTATGCACTGAAAATCTTCATGATTGTGGCCTCGTCAAGTCTTGCTTGGGGGGAAATGGAGTCTTTCCTTCTTGAGAATCTCTTCCATCCTCACCATCTTTGCTGCGAGGTTGTAATTGAACTTTGGTGCTTTATGGTGCGCCACGCTGAGGTAAACATGGTGAATGGTATAATTGATAAGTTTTGCTCATTATTAAAGTCAGTGGCATATCCAGAATTGGTTCTTAGTCCTGGTTCTGCTGTAAGAAAGGTAGCAAGATTGATCTGCATGTTTCTTACTTATGGTACACAATCTTTGGTCGACCGGGTTTACAGTTCCATTTTTGGTGATAACAAACTGCAGTTGTCATCAGTTGTGTTTGTAGCGTTGCTGATGGAGGGCTTCCCGCTGAATATGCTATCGGATAACTTAAGAAGCATTGCCAGACAAAAAATTATTACTGAATACTTTTGCTTCATTGAGAGTTTTGATGACAAATCACTGAAAGCTTGCAACTCTGGTGTATTTGATGGTCCAGTTTTTGCTCTTTCTGCTTCCTTGCAGTCTCTGTAAGTAATCAGCTTCCTTCCTGTTGCGCATAATATCTTAGCTGTTCCAATCAAAATGAAAATCAATGCTTCAGTTCAACCTAGAAAGCAAGAACGTTTTACCAGACTTATTATGTTTTCCCTTATTGCATGCTGATAAACCAACTTTAGCATCAAATATGGCTTTAATCATAAAAATTATGATCAGTTTATGTTTTATAAGATTTTGATATCATTTTTAATAATTTCATATCGACAAAGTTGGAAAAATTTTGGTAGGATATGATGAATCTGATTTTATAGTATCTATTATTCTCTCATGCATTCCTTCACACTCAAATTCATTATTGTTCCTCCATTCATAAACATTTTGTTCTTAGAACTTGTTTTTAATCATTTGATAATAACTTTCTAATATTTCTCTACCCTCAACGAGACAATTTCCTGACAAATTTGCTGTCACCATTCATTGGTAACATTGTGATGAAGTTTTCCGATGTCGTGCAGCCAGGTTAGCATCTCTGACGTCAACATGAAGACATTGAAGTTTCTTGTTGCTCTTATTCATAACTACAAAAATTCTACAGACAAACAAACAAAAGACAATTGCCGTAAGCTTTTGAGTGAAACACTTGGCATTATCTCAAACATGAAGCATCTATATGAATCTGACAAAATGGAAGAGGTCATCTTGGAGCTTCAAAACCTGTTTATCTCAGGATCATCAGCCTCAGATGCTCGGTTGTACCAGTGCAAACCAAATCTGTCTGTATTCCTGGCAGGGCTTGCTCACATGGAAATGGCAGAAACTGATGAATGTGCAAAGAGTTTTGCTGTATGGGAGTTGTATCACATGTTATTGAGGGAGCGGCACTGGGCATTTGTTCATTTGGCCATTGCAGCATTTGGATATTTTGCTGCCCGTACTACCTGTGATCAGCTATGGAGATTCGTGCCACAAAATGCAGCTCTTTCATATGATTTAGTGTCAGGAAATGTGGCAAACGTGGATAGGTTTATGTCGGAGTTGAAGGTTTTCCTTGACAAGGAAATGGCTCTTCTTCCAATGTCCCAAAGCTCCGAGCAGCATGGGTTGCTTGTTAAGGAAGGTCTGATGCTGAAAGAAAACGTTTGGAAGATTTCTAGTGATATTGAGCCTCTTGGAGGAGATACTATGGAGATTGATGGTGAAAACCGGTCCAAGAAGAGAAGGAAGCTTCCTGATGGAATTAGCAAGGGAATGGAACTGCTGCAAAGTGGTTTGAAGGTTATTGGCAATGGTCTTTCCCAGTGGCAGCAAAATCCGTTGGATTCAGCTGAATTTCATCAAAAATTCTTGACTCACTTTTCGGATCTGCAAGATGTAATTGCTCACTTGGTAGGGCTGGCTGGTAATGAGTAAGTTGTGTTTTTCAGACCATTGGAAGTGTGCCTATATTAGCTTAACAATCTAGGAAGTGGATGCAAATTGTATAGTGTCATTACGTAAAATTGAACCTAAATGGCTACACACGTATAAGTAGAGTCTTCTGTTCTCTTCTCTTGACATATCAGAACTTCACCAGGTTCTTCATTGGAGGAAGTCTTCTTTTTATGCCCATTTGAAATGTCACTATTTTCTTCCATTTCCGTGACTTGGTTTAAATCAGGTATTGTTAAGTAGAGTCCTCGCGATTAGGAAGCAGATGGAAACGAGTGATTGACTCAAAGAGTTATGATACTAGATACATCTATTGAGAAAAAAATGATGGCTAAGAATATATAGTACTTGGTGTATATTTTTCGTGTTCTTATGGATTGAGCATTAGGGATTTAAGGCTCATATTATGAGGTGAATACTGTGTTCAAAAGGCCATTGGTGTGAATTTTAATAGAAATGTGCATGATATAGTCTATTTCTCTGGCTTCTTCACTCTTTAGAGGAGAAATGTTAATAAGCATCGAGTTATTTTAATCAATTTGAAGTGCCTCTTTACTTGTTAGTGTAGTGGTGTCGACAGATTTGGGCTATAGGTGCTACCATCACCATGACTCTGATTATATATTATGGGTACCTTGAAAAGCAGGTTGTGAGGAAAGAGACACAAACCTGCAATTTTTATGGTGTGCACCAATCCAGTGAACTTTATTTAAAAGCAGATGCTTGAATTGCTTCTTTCATGGATCCCTCCATTTCCATCCATAATTTTTCCTGTGCCATAAATGGCGACAACAGTAGTGGAAGTTGAAGAGTCATTCTCCCTAGACTTTTCTTTTTCCAATATTGAGAAAATAATGTCCATAAAGTTTTGATTGCATTGCAAAGGGTTTTTGTTTTGGTAGCCAAAAGAAGAGAATTACATTTCCATCATGTTTCTTCGCATGCAAGAACTTGGACCACCATTTGAGCAAAGAGCCAAGAACCAACCAATAATGTCCAAAACTCATATAGGTTTTTGCAGGTCGCATCATTTTAATGTGGCATTATGATTTAGTGGTTGTTGTTCATCAAGTCACCATTCCTGCCATTTACAACCATTTGCTACAATTTTTACAAGTAACGGCAAAAGTATGGATTCCCTCATTCCCTGTCCTTTTTAGTGTCTTCTTTCATGTCGTGTAAACTGTAAACTGTAAATTAAAAGTACTTAAAGAGTGATTATTAGGTAGATCAGACCGAATAAACCTTACCAATTAAAACATGTTAAGTAATAAAAAAACCATATCTATCCAACTGGGGCGCTCTGCACCACAAATTCATGAGGCGGGTGCGATTTACATATTTGCACAAATTTTTAGTTGGACCTATTAATATCTTCACTTAATTTGATACTCAAACAAAGTCAACCAAAAATTTCTCTTAATCAAGCGCATTTCTCTCTTCTGTCTTTTTGATTATTTAAGGCCAGACAACACCAATTACATTTCAATTTCTAAACCATCATAATCATAATCATCATCTAATAATACATACATATCCCATAGCAAAAACATGAGGTTTCTTTACAAATACAATTATGTGCTCCTCCTCCTGCTTGTTTTGGTCCTGTCTTCTCCTGCCAAGGCCAAGTTCCATGTCTTTGTTGTCAACCACATTGGAGCAGAGGCAGATCACATAAAGCTGACGCTACAGTGTCGATCCAGCGACGAAGATCTTGGCACCCATGTCGTGGAATTTGGGGATGCTTTTGACTGGGAATTTGGTGGCGAGACCCTTTACTATTGTGACATGAGTTGGGGTAATAATGTGCATGGCCATTTTGACGTGTTTGATCCCAAGAGAGATTCTGCTGGGTGTGGTGATAATCAAGCTTGCTACTGGCGGGTTGATCGCGACGGATTGTATCTATACAACCAGCAAACGGATGATTATGAGTTGCAGTATCGTTGGTCGTAATGAATGAATGAATGATTGATTGATGATGAATTAGGATGATTCGCAATGGTTTTTCAAAGATTAAGGTGTATTTTCTTCTTTTTGATGAATAGCTTAAGCATGTGAATCCATTTAGGCCTTTTACTACTATGTTTTGATATGTGATTTAATTTACTAACGATATTTATGTAATTGTATATCAAATTAGTCATTTAATTTTACTAGGATTAAACGGAGTATTATCAATTACTCTTATCGAGCAAGAAGATCCCATGTTTTGAGAGTCGCCTACACAAGCTATTAATTTCCTGTTTTCATGTTGCATCACGGCATAGTACTCTGTAATCTCTCATGAATGGTTTTTCTCATCCATATATCCCTTCTCCCTAGCTATCAAATGAAGCCTTATAGTTAACCATTGAACCAACTAGTATTATGAATTATGGATGTAACATATAGTCCTTTTATGATAATATGCCATTGAAATCAAATATGTAGCATTGCTTCAGATAGGGAGTAGGAATGGGTACATGAGTCATGAGTCAGAGTCAGTGTGATAGTGTGTTGGATAGAGGCCATTGTAGAGCTGCTGCTGGTGATCCATGAACCTATGAATATGTTGCTTGTTTTGTTATGTTGTAATAAGCTTTGTTTTCCCCTTGATTTTCTGTTGTAGTAACTTATTGTATATATAGTCTCTAGACAGTAAGCTTTGTTTGTGGAGGAGAGATACTTCTATCTATGTATAATATACATATATGCATAAATGTTGTGCTTTGTTCAGCTATAGCATTTTGGGTTTATTTATTTCTTTGACATGACCAATATTTTTATATGACAAGATTAAGAAACATGTATAAGTAGAGGCAAATGTGTTTATCCTTTGAATTTTTGTTTGAACTTTCAGTAATTCCTCATAAATGGACCAGATTGACCCCAACAAGGCTAATGTGATGGAAAAACCTACCAGAAAATAAGCCCTTGGTTTTTCTATTTCCATTTACTTGTGGTAACAAAGAGTGGCCAATGAGAATTCAGGACAATATTAAGAGCATGTTTGCGTGCGCAGTAGAGAGCAAAGTCACTTTTTAGCGGGGTCATAAAAATTCAACGGCTCAAACTCAAAAAAAATATATATAAATTTTGCAATCTCTCAGAACGCGTATGCAAACAGACTCTAAGGAACAAAAAGTGTTAGCCGGTGCTTTTGGACTTGTAATTTTTTTGCAATCGCTCAGGACACAAATGCACGCACGCAAATAGGGTCTAAGGGACATGAAGTGTTTGTCTTGGGCCTATTAAGGACTGATCTGAGTATGTCAACTAAGCTACAAAATACAAAGATTGATACAAGGAAACCACAGTCCATTAGCCCAATTGATTTTAACTCATATTCACATTTGCCTTTTCTATTGTGTGAAATCTGTTTGGTACTTAATGAGGCTCCCAAAGTCCCAAATGTGTTCACATAATATAACTGCACATAAGTTGCAAATTCATTTTTGGGCAAATTATCACCACCTCCCCTGAGGTATTGCTAAATTATCACCACCTCCCCTCTATTTTGTGAAATTATCAAGACACCCCTTCAACGCAAATATCACACCTCTGATAACCCCAAAAACGC
>JAYMTT010000789.1:0-11458 GCA_036898025.1 Hypseocharis bilobata
GTGAGGAGAAGTAGGAGAGTATATCATTCCTAATCTAAGCACAAATTTGAGTGATCTTCATTCTATGACTCTCATTTAAAGCACGACTTCTCATTCCCATTCCCATTCCGTTCCCATTCCCGCTCCCCCCAACCAAACGGGGCGTTAATAAAAAAATATAAGTTCAAGGCTGTTTACCATCACTGCAGCAACATGTTCCCTGATGAATAATCTTGGAGACTGCATCGATTTGCATGAGACTGCAGAGTCAGTCAACACATGATACTAGAGTCGAAGGCCTTTTCAGTTAAATTCTTATATTCTTTTTCTGTTTAATGATAGAATAGGTATCTAAATTTGTAGTGAGAGATGTATTTGATGGTATATTCTGTGGGATGTTTTTGCTTGCTATTTTAACTGTCGCCAACTGTATATTCATCTCTTACAGTTACAAGCCAATAACAATTTGTGAGGATTCCTATAACTGTATGCATGGGGTTATTATTTATAGCCTTTCAGGGTATTCATTACGATTTTAGATTGGGTTTATATCTTTATTTATTTTGTAAATTTGTAATCTTGTGTTGTATTTATTCCTAAGCATAGAAAAAGGATGCGTAGAGGAAAAATCTACGAGGCGCATCCGCTTATAGAGTAGCTTTAGAGTCTTGAAACCAATTTAATAGTCGGCGGTATCATTTGTCTATGTTCAAGAAAGTGCATACTTGTACCTCAATATCTCACTTCTTTTCCTGACTTTTTCTTAACTAGTGGAGCACATGTAATTGAGAGCTTTGGTTTTCTGTAGAAACAAGTTGATTAGGGGCATGGAAGTGATGATGGCCTTATATATAGGCCTTTGAAAAGGTGGTTTAGGTAGCAAAAGGAAAACATTCTTCATGAGCTCCAGGGGAAAGAATCAAAGAAGACATTCTCTCTCTTTGATGGGGGAGTTGATTTGCCACTCCAAGATAGAAGCCATTCTCTTGTAATGGAGCAGAGCATGCTCCTATACAAACATTGTTTCTTGTTTTCAAGCATCTTGTCAGGTAAATTACTATTGTATAGGGATGCTTAAATTTGTTTTCTTGTTTGATTTTCTGTATATTAGCTCGAGTTTTAAAGAGTTAATGATTTTATCGGCTCCGAGTTTTTGTATGAAGCTTTGTACAAATAGGCTAATAACTGTATCGGCTTCTGTGTTTTTGTTATATTTTTTTATTTTTATTTTTTATGAAGCTTGTACAGATTTTGTGATTCTTTTTCAAGATCAAGAACAATAAGATTGTACTGTATTACATTGCATTGTTTCGATGAAAATAACAAGGCTTCTTTTCTTCTTCTGCTTCTTCAACTTCTAGTCAACGAGTTTGGTTGGGACAAGATGTAGTTGATTTCACCTGGGTTGAGATATCGAGTGCCTTTTCCAGTTGTAGTACCACTTGCTCCATGGATGGCCTTTGTTGCTTAAGCCCTGTGCAAGACAAAGCTAGCTTCAGTATGTGATCAAATGCCTCCACCGAATACTCCCCATTGAGCCTCGGATCAACAAATTCTGCCTTGTTGCCACCTCTGGTAAGGAATTTTGCCTAAGGTGCAAAGAAATAACCTGTAAGAGTTGATTCGTATACCTATTTCAATGTTGAGTAATGGAAAGCTGTTCTAACCGTTTTATCTAGAGACATTGGTCTATTTGTGTTCAGGTTGATGACCCTTTGCCCTGAAATGAGTTGGAGTAGTACCATCCCAAAGCTGTAGACATCACCTGAAGCATTTACATGGTGGTTTCTTCTGTATTCGGGATCAACATAACCAAATGTCCCTCTCACTTCTGAGCTTACAAAGGACTGACCAACATCCATAACTTTGGATAGCCCAAAGTCAGAGAGCTTAGCTTGGAAGTTAGAGGTGATAAGAATGTTTGTTGGCTGCCAATACAAGCATATAGAAATTAGAATCATGAAAATTCGAAGAATAATCAGTAAATAGAGGTAGTAGGGTAAGGAGACAGAAGAAGATGACACACAGACATATATATAGACCCACCTTGATATCACGATGAACAATACAGCCTTCTGGATATGTATGAAGAAACCAGAGACCCATAGCACTATCAATTGCAATCTCAAGTCGTTGAATCCATGAAAGAACTTTATCTTTACCTGTTGATCATCAACTTTCTTGTAATGAAACTGTATTGATTTACTAGAAGGAACTTGACATATGGTTATAAGAATGTACCAAACAGCCATTCTGAGAGGTTCCCATTGTGGCAGAGCTCATAAACTAGGAAACATTCATCTTCTTTCTCACAATGGCCGAGCAAAGCTACAAGATTCGGGTGCCTGACGTGTGATAGACTTGTAACTTCCCTGACAAATGTATCTACATGTCCATCGTTGATTATGTGCTTAACTGCAACATGCTGACCATCGGCAAGTATGCCTTTATACACCTTTCCTGTCAAGATAGGAGAATCATTGGAACCCAACCTCTTTGATAAACACAGATGTTTACTAATTCAAGCTTCCCTAAGTTCCCTTGTAGCATTTTCTATATAATACCTCATGCTTTCATTTGCATTTGCAATCTAGCATATGAGTTCCTCGTTTTTGCCGTTATATTCATTGGACAATGATGATGTTTTTTGTTTTTTTTTTCTTTTTCTTTTCTGAGAAAGGTTTACAGATTGGCATGATGGCTTATGCTTCTTTATATAAGTATAGTGAGACAGATCCATAGATTCAGTTGGAAATCATGCACAAACTCGTATTCTGCAGAAGGAAATAAGGTATTGTTTCTTTTTCGTCCCGTTTTGTCTTTGTTTCTTAGTCTGATCTGTATTCCATATATGTTATGTAATTCTCAAAACTACTACCAAGTCATAGAATCAGTAGACAGATTTGGGGTTGCAAACTAAATGGTACTAAATAGTTTCTCACCAGCTATGCCTTGGCCAATGAAGTTTAACGGATCAAGATTGTTTGTTGCAGCATAAACTCCCTTGATTGATATCTTGAGAGGGCTGGAGTCCTTTGAAGATGAATCATCTGATGCTGTCAGGCAAATCAAGAAGGTGAACAATTTACAACTGTTATCTTTTTCAAAATATGATTATGGGAAAAGTTCATCTCTTTATGATTATACCATCGTTTAGCTCTTTTCTTCTTGTGAGCTTTTGTTTCCTCTTGCGCTTAAACCAGATCCACACTGCAATAACTACTATTACTGCAATTCCAACCATACCGCCAACTAGAATCAACAGACCTGTTATCGTCATGGATTTTATCCAAAATTTTATAGAGTAAATGATTTAGGACAAAGAATAAAACTTTAAAAAAAAATTCTGTGAAACATCTAATACAAGAAGGGTTATGATTACAATTAATAATGAACTCACCCTTGTTCGGTGTAAAGGTTTCTATAGTTGCACTTTCTTCATCTGCAGGAAAGGAAAAAGAAAATGAACAATCCGAAGACTAGAGTTGATCGAGTTTCATACTTTTGAATAGGAAAAAGGCTTTATTATATATAAGTTCATGCAAGTTCATCAAACTATATTACCTACAGAGAGGCTCTGCTGTCCGAGGCACTTGTAAACAGATTGGGCCCATTCTTCATCATCAATCTTACTGCTTGTTAATGATACCAATACTGCAAACCTACAAATATCTGCTCCAACACTATCCGAGTCTCTCCCCTCATCTGATGGTTCACTTATGTCTTCCCACCTTCTCAAACATGCACTGCAGGCCAGGCCTGATTCTTCGTCTGACCCCAATAGCTTGCAGTCTTCACCCAAGTTTCTCAATTGGTCTCCTAACTTATTAACAACATCTGTGACAGAATAGTCAGAGCAGCCCCCGCCTCCCCGTGTTAGCTTCTCAATGCCACATCCCGTAACATCTTTGTTGACACCCTTCATTGAGACTAAACAGCTGACCTGCTCTGTGGAATTCAAGAATATCTGTCCAGTGTGATTGGCCCGCCGCGCCAGAGCAGATAGGTACATATCAAAAGTTGCTCCACAACAGTCGCTGTTGACAAACCCATCCCAATTACCCAATTCACAATGTGAGTTGTTCTCAGATGAAGGCAAGTAGTGAATGTCAAGGACACAAGTAGTAACTGGAGTCTGTGCAAAAGCAGAACTCAGCATGGTGACAAGAACGAGGATGAAGAGCACAATGTAGAAAGGTTGACCTCCATACTTCTCTTGATTAAAACTGCATCCCCCAAAAGTGGTTTTAGCCATGGAAGGTGAATTTACATGGCACAGATGGTGAAGATGATGATGATGATGATAAGAGGTTTGGATATGTGAAGCATGCAAGTTTTAAATGACTGCAGCTTGTTTTTCTTATAAAGAAAAGTTCAAAGATGCCATTGGAACAATGGAATCTGAAGTGATTATAATTATGGTAGAATTTAGCTGGAGATTGAGAGAAGAGACTAGATATTGTGGGCATTGGACAGATGTTTCATTCACACAGAGGAGAGCTAGTTGTTTCAGTAAAAAAGACAGGTTGTGACATATTTATATTACAGTACTAAAAAAAATGTCATATACAATATGAGAAGGCAAACAGAAACTTTTTGGAATTATTTGGGGTTAAGATGTATACAAGGCAGAATGGCCATAAGATGATATTCCTAAATTTTCTTGCCTAATGATGCTATATATTCAAATGATCTCTTAAGTTTAACAAACATTTATTTCGTGACATCTCTATGCAAACAAGTAGAGAGTTAGCGGGGTTCGATTTTGATCCCGCTTGACTCAAACCCTAAAATCTATTTGCTTGTATTCAAGAAAAAGAACTACATATTGTAAGCCGAATCAGAAAATGTCAGCAAATGCTCCAAATGGAGCATTATTGAATGAATTCAGGTTATATTTTATGAATGAAATAAGAAGACCTTGCCGAATGTTAACAATGAGAAACAATGGGGAATGTCAGGTTATGGTTGATTTGTGGTCTTTGGTTTAGGACAAAGACATGACGACAAATGCTAAGGTTATGGAGATGTATTTGTTTAAATCAAAGTATCTTATAAGTATTTATTAGTACTAAGAGATCACAATGTAACTGAAAAGGGTAAATAAATTACTACCTTTGCTAGTAATCTGATCAACCACTAGATTTGGTTACTTACGGTGAAAAGGATGATTTTTGACATTGATGTGGTCCTTCACTGTGGTTCAGCTGCCAAACCAACAGAACACATTTTTTTTATAGCTAGTGAATTGATTTAGTAGTATTTTCTAATAAAGTTAGACAAGAATCCAAACTTTTTCTCTTTATTTAACAAAGACAGAATGTAATCTCGAATTCAACAAACCTTACCAATATGTACCAGAATTTATTTATTTAATTGGTTGAGGAATAGTGTTGAACAAATAGATCAGTAAAAGTATTGAGAAATGCAAAGGCACCTCTGTCGGCATACAAACAAGGCAAAGATATTTGGGCTTTGGTTTCATTTAACTAGTCAAAATAAGAAATTAAGATTTGTCGATTCAAACCAATTTTTTTTTTTTTTTTTTTTAAAACTTGGCTTGGAACTTGCTAGTTGTGGTAAGGAAGAAGAATATGATATTGGTTTGGAAGGGGTATTTATGCAATGGGTGCGGGTATGGATGCTGATATCTCTCTTGGGTGGATGGTGCGAAACAAAGAATTAAATTGCAGTTTGGTTTTCGCATAAACTTTGTTCACTTTGGTATTTGATGATGCTGCATTTGGAAATTGTTGGTTGAGTTTGCTTCTTCAGGAGCAAATCGCATATGTTTGTTTGTGTTCTTATAATGAATTTTTGAGGTATATTTGTTTTGTATTGATGATTTGAGGCTGATGTTTCCATGTTGCTTGTTTGTTAAGAGGTGGCAACTTCAAGAGGATAATGTTTCTCTCTAGTCTCCTCCTCTACTGTGTGTTAAGGATTAATGTGTTGGATTGGTTAATTGGATTTTAGAGGTTGCTTGGTCAAGATGAAGCTAATAAATGTGATTATGTTCTTTTCTCCGAGTGTTGAGATGACTCTAGTCTTGGGGGGGCAAAACTACACTTATTCTGGGCGGTGTTTTGATACTGATGTGTATATTAAGGGTGTTCGTTAAGTGGCAGCAAATCCAAGAGGGAAGGTCTTTCAAGATCTCTTCCGGGCAATGTATTGGATTTGGATGTTGCTTACTGGTCTGCTTGGCTTGCTAGTTCCTTCTGGGTTGTTGGAGGTTTCTTGGGAGGCTTGGCTTGTCATATATATGCTTTAATGGAGGATCTAATTGATTGGTTGTTCGGGGTTGTATGGGTTTCTTGCAAGAGTGGTGTTGTCTTGGACTTAGTAGGTGGTATTTAAGAAGATGGGTGTTGTTTGTTTTGGTTGTTCTCTGACCTTTGTAGTTCCCGAAACTTCTCTCTCAGGCTCTCTGGCTTGATACAAATTAACTGCTTATAGGAACGGAGGAAGTTTGTCTATTTGACGTTTGGCCTTTTTCATTAATAATATTCATTTTCACCGTTAGGAAACAAAAAAAAAAAAAGTTTCTTAAACTAGTTTGTAGCTCATGTGACCTAATGAATTATCTATCCGTTCCAGAAAATTCAAAAAACACGATACTTTACCTATCTCACAAACACAAATGAAACTATTATCACACTCCTAGCTACCCTATAATAAGTTGTCCAAATGTTTCATGTCCCAGGTGCCACTGCCTCCTAATTAACTGCCTGACCCGGTCAACTAATAATCTGAGTCATCTCACCAAGTTGCTGAATGAAATTGATAATGTTAATAGCCATCTCAGTTGACTCACTGACTTGCACCAAAACCAACTCATTATGCTAATAAATTTTGGGCATTTAATGTGAATGGTTAGCAGATTGATTTCGTTGTCACTCTCTCTCTCTATATTACTACTACTACTTCACTCTCAATCAGTTTCATACTCTCTCAGTATAGTGTTAGTGTCCTCTCTCAACTCTGATCAATTATTTTCTTCTCATCATCAACATTGTTCATTTCTAGCTAATTACGCTTCCTGGAGTAGTGGCCCCAAAAATAGGAAAAGAAAAGTATCTTTCAGTATGGAACGTCTTCTCTCTTTCTTCTCCGTTCATCCTCAGCTTCTTCATGTTCTGGCCAAAATGTCGTTCTTTGATTCTTTGTTGTTCATGGTCAGTACTGCCACTCATGCACATTTATAATTTGTTTGATCATATTATATGTTACTTGTTGATCATATTAATTTTGTTTTGTTAAGGTTGTACACTATTTGGACAAGCTGGGGCTCTGGCATAAACTACCCGTACTTCTCGGACTTGCTTACTTGGGAATCAGAAGGCACTTGCACCAACGTTACAACCTGCTGCATGTTGCCGGAGCAGTCCATAGGCATGGCCGGAAGTACGATGTCGAGCAGATTTCTTACCGAACGCCTGACGGAACATGCAATCCCCCTACCGATGATCTTGTTGGTAGCCAAGGAACATTTTTTGGCCGTAACATGCCTCCATCAACATCACCTTATGGAGTAAGTAAATGTTCAGGAAATGCATGTTTTAATTTGTTGCTGCTGCTTTTTGAATATTAGATATGTGAAGTAATGGTATTTCAAACATGCATGAAGCATGAAGTACAAATACAACTTTAATTTTTTTTTCTTTCTAAAACACTTTTTTCTTTCACCAAAATGTCCCTTTTTTTTCTTTCCTTTTTTCTGAAATTGTGGGATATATATGGTAATTTTGTGGTTTGTGGTCATGCATGCATATGGTTTCATTTCATTATACTTTTCTCTTTTTGCAGTAACGTATACACAACTTAATTTGTTTTGTTGGATCACCATATAGCTTTGCTAATCAAGCTCCATTTTTTGGGGTCATGGTTTTTGAATGAGCCGTATAGCTGGAGAGCAGGAAGATTGGATTTTTGTATATATGATCGATCCTTTTGCAGCAAAGCAATGATATGGACTTGTCTGAAATTTGACAAGCTGATGAGCTAATTATTAATTAAGATGAATTAAACATATATTAAATTTTGTGATACTAGTAATTAATTAACAAAGAAAAAAAATTATACTACTATGAATCATCTAATCATTGTGTAATTAATTTGTGTGTGTGAAGTTGATGGACCCTCACCCGACTGAGGTAGCAACAAAGTTGTTGGGAAGGAGAAAGTACATTGACAATGGAGACCAGTTCAACATGATAGCATGCTCATGGGTTCAATTCATGATTCATGACTGGATGGATCATTTGGAGGACACTGAACAGGTTTATATGTATATTCACTTCATTTCTGAGTTTTGATATTACTGTTGTTATCTGTCACTGTCACACTAGCAAACAGGCCAACTTGTCAACACTTGAAATTAAATGTTCTTAATTGTTCCATCATAGAAACTGAAAACAATATATCAAGTGGAACTCAGATAAAATCATGAATTGTCAAAGATCATGCCATTAATTAAGTTAAAGTTTAATATATTCTTCCGATGCATGACAGATGGAAATTAGAGTGTCGGATGAATCTGTTACTGCTCATCAGTGTCCGCTCAAGTCCTTCAAATTCTTTAAGACCAAGAAAGTTCCAACAGGTTCACTTGATCTCAAATCCGGCTCGCTGAATACAAGAACTCCTTGGTGGTAGGAATTCACACACAATTCTTGATATTTTCCAATATTAATTATTAGTACTAAAATGTTCATACATAGATGTATTATGTTAGAATTTGACGTGTAATTAACAATCTTGAGTAGGGATGGGAGTGTGATTTATGGTAATGATGAGAATGGCATGAGAAGAGTGAGGACTTTCATAGACGGAAAGCTAAAGATCTCAGGTTGTGGGCTTCTTGAGCATGATGAGAAAGGGATACCTATCTCCGGTGATGTCCGGAATTGCTGGGCTGGTTTTTCCTTGTTGCAAGCCTTATTTGTCAAAGAGCATAATGCTGTATGTGATATGCTAAAAGTAAGTATCTAATCACATGTTCTTAAATATATTCATCTTTATTTGCAAGCTAATTTGTTTGCACAAAATTTCATTTTACTCTGCATCTACAAGTTAAATTTTCCCTTTTGCAACAAAACGTGTAGTATCAGAAGAGATAGTAGTAATATATTGTTAACCTAATAATGTACTTGTTTTTTCCTTTGTTTTTAGGTGCATTACCCTGTTTTTGATGATGAGAGGCTATATCGACATGCAAGATTGGTGACTTCGGCTGTCATTGCAAAAATCCATACCATTGATTGGACCGTAGAACTCCTAAAAACTGATACTCTTCTGGCAGGAATGAGGCTCAACTGGTAAGGCAGTATTTAAATTTAAAACAAAAAAAAAAAGCAACAAAAACTAAATGCTCGTGTGTGAATCAGTGCTGGTCACAAAAAACTGCTTCAGTTCGAAGTGATAATGGTGAAACTGCAATACAAACAGTACGGATTTGGACGGAGTCTAAAGGATGTTCAAGAAAAAAGGATACCAAGTTTTCTAATACTTCATCTGTCCGACAAGAACGGTTCTGTTTTACAGTTAAAACTTAAAATGGACAGTTAAAGTGCGGGACGGAGGGAGTATATATTAAGAGTTTAAGATATATGCTATAACAAATTTAATGCTTTATTATTAATTTAGTTTCCAACTTTCATATTGAAACTCAAACTAATCAGTGGTTTTGGATGCAGGTATGGGCTATTGGGAAAGAAATTCAAGGACTTTTTTGGACCTATTCTTGGACCAATACTAACCGGACTGGTTGGTCTCAAGAAGCCAAAAGATCATGGTGTTCCCTACTCAATTACTGAAGAGTTTGTGAGCGTCTACCGGATGCATTCACTTCTACCCGAAACACTTGTCCTCAGGGACATCAAATCCGAAACTTCAGAAGATAAATGCCCTCCCATACTAGAAGAGTACTCTCTCTCTCTCCATTCCTTTATTTAATTGTAAATTGTGCGCATCTATCTGGTTTAAATTCTTGAAAGTCTTATAAAAGAACAATTGTAAGGATTTTACTTGTTTTATGATCTAGGGTGCCTATGAGGAAATTGATAGGACACCAAGGAGAGAGTAATTTATCAGCAATTGGAATGGAACAAATGCTGGTATCAATGGGTCACCAATCATGTGGAGCTGCAACATTATGGAACTATCCGACATGGATGAGGGACCTTACTGCTCATGATATCAATGGAGAAGATAGGCCTGAGCTAGTAGATATGGCCGCCTTGGAAAGTAAATGATTCTATATATTTGTGCTTGTCTATATTAACTTCTCTTTTCTTTTTCTTGGTCTATAATTCAAATTGATCTAACCTATAACCGTTCCATGATCATAGTCTATAGAGACAGAGAGAGGGGAGTTGCTCGCTATAACGAGTTCAGAAGGAACTTACTGATGATTCCTATTAGCAAGTGGGAAGATTTAACGGATGACGAAGAAGTCATTGAAGCCCTCTATGAGGTGTATGGAGATGATGTTGAGAAGTTGGATCTGCAAATAGGCCTACATGCTGAGAAGAAGATCAAAGGCTTCGCCATCAGCGAGACTGCTTTCTTTATCTTTCTACTCATGGCATCAAGGTTCAGTTTAATGTCCCGTATATGTTAAAGTTGTTTCTTGTGCTTAATTTTCTTGTTTGTTAATTTAGTTATGCTTATGATGATGATGATTGATTTATGATGTTTAGGAGGCTTGAAGCTGATCGTTTCTTCACGACGAATTTCAACTCCAAGAGCTACACTGATGAAGGGCTGAAATGGGTTAACACGACGGAGACACTGAAAGATGTGATTGATCGGCATTTTCCAGAGATGACAAAGAAATGGATGAGGTCTTCCAGTGCAATGTCAGTTTGGAGTTCAATGTCTACCCCAAATTGTATACCTCTGTACCTGAGACTAAGACCAACTTCTTAGAATTTAGACCTTTCTCTACCTCTTACTAGTATTTTGTGTCTAAAAAATTAGTACTACTATATAAAAATGCTTCTACCATCAGACTGTTGTGTATCAATATATGATTATGGACAATTCTGATATCTAATGCAATCTAATCTCTTCTTTTTTTTCTTTTCTTCAATAATCTTCATTAATGTACTTTGATTGATTAGATTGAACCGAATTTCGTTTTTCAAAGTTCAAAAACTTGATCACTGTATTAGGTTATTGGTTCTTGATTAGAGTAACCAACCCATTTAGGAGAAAGAATAGAGCTTCAAACAAATGAGCTCAACTTTCTTTAGGAGAGGTTTGGTTTGGAACTCAATTTGGCTTACTCTCTCCGTCCACATTTAACTGGCATGTTTGGCTTTTAGCAAAGATTAAGGATAAGTTTGTTATTCCTTAACTTTTCACTTTCTACCCTTGTAACAAACTCCTATAGTTGTTACAACTAACTAATTAAGAGACAACATTGAAAAAGTGGAGTCTAATTTGTTATATTAAGAGAAAACCCTAGATTTCA